>CM076578.1:114053269-114144635 GCA_034641835.2 Pinus albicaulis | reverse complement strand
CAAAGGACAAGTTGTACGGTATATTTCTACTCTATATGTTAGTGAGATTCATATAAAACATTAAATAAATCATCATGAATGCTTGTATAACAAATATTCTTCATACATTAAAGCATACACTAACACGTTTATTTCGGGAACAGCATGATACTTCTGTATTATAAAAATAGTACGTACAAAAGTAAGTGGAGAGATCACCTGATCCTTCCAAGGCCTTCGTAGACCGTCGTCCGGATCCGTCCAGCCCTTGCCTCGCTAAGACTCCTTCCAAACTGGTGCATACGAGATAACATATAAAGGGATGTGTATCTCAAGGAAACAAGGGTTTCCTACAATGAACTGGGAAAGTGCAGGAGGCACGGGGAATCGGACTTGGATAGGGAATACCAACAGAGTATAATATCAATAATTCTCTCTCTCCCTTAGGCCATACACATGAGGGCTTTTTATAGTCCCTCCAAGTAGTTTCAGCAGTTGGAAACAATTGGCCACGGGCTGGGGTGGTTGAACTACCTGAGTAACCATCAACCCAGCGCGAAATTAGGGATTTTTATATATTTTTTAATCATTAAAATGGAATACGCGGAAAAGTCTAGCTGTACTCGCGTATACACGCGGAAAAACACGGGCATAGTCGCGTATGAAGGATTTTCCATTGTTTTTAAGTGAATTTGTCCAAGTCTGTAGGAATGGGTGCCCATAAAGCCATGAAGCAATCATGAATCATGTCAAGGTGAGAAATGATGCTATAACAGATGCCCCCTAATATATGAGGTCAGAAGGGGTACATGATGGCCGAAATGTATTATGCACATAGAAAGAACTTCGCAAGGACAAGAGAGGACTTCACCGGATTTCAGCCTGCCAAAAACCAATGAAAGAAACCAGAGAGTCAACACATGCTGAGGCGGGCATACCCATGCTCAGTCAAAAATACATCATATATATAGAAAGTACTGAATAGATCCAACATGTATACAAGTATAACTGAACTGAAAAATACATAGTGAATCATCTGAGCAGGGCCCGGAAAGACAAGTCTGGATCAATGTCCAAGTATCACATATAGAAAGCTGATCAAAGATAGTGCAACTGGATGTCTGATCAAGTAACTGAATCTCCAAGTACCGGATCATAAGAGGCGGATCAAACGGTACAATCACACAACTCGGGGATCAACATATAAGATGCTGCTGTGCTGAACTGCAACATATAAGGGTGGACGGCAACACTGGAAGAAACTGAGAGAACTGTCAACAGTGAACCGAGAAATGCTGATGCAACCCGAGGTCTTCACCGATCACAACGGCACAATTCTACACACTGGGAATAAATGAGCTGAAGTCGACCATGTGAGAAATCGTTGGATTACCGGGCAATGATGTTTCCCGTTTAACCAACGCGAGACAACCCACCGATAATGATAATGAGTGTCAATGTGCCCCAGTACAATCTGACAAGTGTGAATGAATGAGTTGAAGTCGAACACTTGAAAGAATCTACCAATCAGGAGGCAATGATGAATCCTCACTGTCGATAGCGAAGAGTCTGCCACTGATGACTGCAAACGCTAAGGTACTGACAAAAAGACTCTAGATCTTGTTCCCAGAGCAATGAGTCGGAGTCGATGGGAAAAGATCTGCTGGAAGGAAGGCATTAAGGCATCCCACATCAGTCCAGCGTGAGTGTAACCCGCAGGCCAAGATTTGGAATGAATCGGACGAAGGAGAGTGATGGAACCAAAACCGAAGTACATTTCCGACGTGCACAAGATGAAGCTAGCACACGGAAGAAACCCTCTGAACCAACCAATAATGAAAGCTGACGCAGAGGCGAGAAATCCACCGATAGGGTCAAATGGAAATCCAGGTACTGCACGAATCCCAAGTGTGATAATGTGTGCTGACGTCGAACACAGGGGAAACCACTCGGTCAAAGACCCATGATGATGATCAAATGCTGAGCACGAGGTCACCTATCAATGATGGAAATAGGCCCAAGGTGCGGCTCTAGGTTTGCTCTCGGAGCAATGTGTCGTAGTCGATAAGAGACAAACCCGCCGGCAAGAAGTCAATGGGGACCTTCTCAAACCAGCACGAGCAGAAGACCAAAACATCTGATGTGATAGAACATGATACTGACAAGACCGGGAAGGCCGACGGAATAATGAGTCAAGAGACACCGCAGAATGGCCGACTCAGGCTAGACTTCCCTTGAACAAAAGCACGACTCTGTGATGACCATGGCAGTAAAAAGTGACACTGTATAAGTCTGTCTTGCAGGAGGAAAAACAAACTCTCCATATGATTGGAAGAGATAACCAACCGGGGGAGAACTGACAAGTGAAACATGGTAAAGGTTGAAGCTAGGTCAAACTAGAACCATCCCAAATGAAGAAAATATATATAAGTATATGTGCTTTGTTCAAGGGCGACAAACTGACTCTGTACTGCCATCAAAATAACGAAGATACATCCCGTTCCCGCTCTTTTTGTTATATTTGATTTTTTGTCTTTTTCATAATAAGCCTGAAAAAGAATAAAAGAATGCTATGGTACAATGGATAGAACGAGTATCAAGAAAGCAGATGCACTAGTTCCGGGGTTTGGAACAATCCTATGCTCAATGCAAGGAGGCGAAAACTGGTCAGTGATACTCAGAGGAACGTTCCATCCATGGGTACAAAGGTGTCAAGTCGTGATAGCTAAGTGCATGCAATGGATAACTTGTACAGAAAGTCAAGGTCAAAAGTTGGCTTAAACATCGAGTCCAAATGAAGCCGGCTAAAGGCCAGGATAAACAAGTAGCCAATATGCAATGCGGTAATACAACTTAACGACACCAGGGAGCCTCTAGGGTATAAGCCAGAAAAATGATAAGTGATGAAGGAGAAGAATGAAGCTTCAACACGAAAGACATGGCGGGACTAAAGAGGACTCCCGAGCCTACATAAAAAGCAGCATGGGCAACAAGTGATAGCGAGGAACTAACTAGGAAGCCCATGTAAAGGAAGGCTCTACCATCGAGTCATGATTTAAAAAACGGCGAGTGAAATGGGTGTAATACTCATGACCTGATGGGATCGACCCTAAGGCAAGTGATCAGTATGGAGGCTAGAATGCAAGATGCAACGGAAAGTGATTCCCTAACCTATATGCCAGTGAAGATCATATACCTGCCATGAAGAGTCTGAACACATGGGCCAGAAACCAGGAAAAATCTCGAAAATGTCAAAATGTACCTGAAATATACCAAACTGGGCACTTCCAAGCAATCGAGTTATACAGCATAAGACAGATCGAAAAAATAAGCACAAGGAAATTTTTTGCGAAAATTTTCAATTTTTTAGCCATAAATACACAAATTACCTCTCAATTGGTTCATTATTGCATAGCTGATTTGGAAAAGAGCTCTAGAGCTAAAAACTTGTTTCGTCAAATCAGCAACAACCGACCGTCGGAATTCAGCGAAACTTCAGGTAGGATCCTTATTCATCCTGTTGATTCATTTTGTCCGTTTAAAATTTAAAATTAAGTGGATTTTTACCTGGAAACCCTTATTAAAAAACGAGTATCTGCGCATACGCGGGTTCAAAGAAGGAAAGTCGCGTGTATACGCGACTGTGCACAGCGAAACTAGCGTATGCGCAAGTCCGAATTTCAAAAATGAGTTTCTAATGCAAATTTTAATGAATTTTTTCAGGATGACAATTTCATGGAGGGAACGCGAGCATAGTGCAATAGACCAAGAGGTCATGGAAGACCGTGCAGCACAAAATGTCCTCCGAAGCTGTGGATTATTCAAATTTTCAAGATGCCCAATATGAAAAGTAATGTGAGATTGCTTGAAATGCTGGTAAATTATTGGGAACCGGATCAGGATTGTTTCATCATTGATCAAATGCCACTACGCATAGAAGTGGAAGATATATACTTCATCACTGGACTCTCCAGAAGGGGAGACCCAGTGGATCTGCACGGAAGGCCCCTGGGAGGGTTAAACGTGGAGGACTATGTCCAAATCTATTGCATAGAAAATTCCAAGAAAGTTGGCACACAGATTGCAATCAGAGATATCAGGGACTTGCACATGAAGATCCTCCTATTCACCATTGGCAGAGTGGCAGGATCTGCCTCACTGCATCAGGCGTCCAGGACGCACATGAGCATAGCTGTAGAGTGCTTAATTCATGTGTATGATTGGTGCACTGCCCTGCTACTTAACATGAAACAACAACTGACCTCCATTCGCAAAACACATACAAAACACTTTGGCTATGGAACCATTTTGACTACATTCTTCTTCGAGAGAGTTCCAGCTTTGAGACCCAAAGTCATCTCAACTATCAGCAGCCCTCGGGACCCAAGAATTGCCCATTGGGCAGACATGATGAAGAGACTGGGGGGCAGCGAGGTACCCCGAACTACCTGGGACGATGAGTTCTTCTTATGGTGGAGAGAACAGATCATCGCATTAGATGGCTACCCTTATGCCGGGATGGATTTCTGAGGAGATCCAGATCTAGTACTTCCACCCGGTGCAGCATGGGGAGCAGTCGGTAAGTTTTTTCTCAAAAATTTTAACTTATATGATTTTTTTGGAATTTTCAAATATGTATGAAAAATGAAAAACAAACATGTTTTTGGATTGGATTCATAATAACTGACAAATAAAAAATGATCATGTTTCAGATGTTGGACCAGTGCGTCCTGAGGGCCTAGCACGTCACAAGCGCCGCAGAGGTGAAGCAGAGACATCGGATTCTGACAAGACCCTCCAGGCCGTGCAGAGAAACTTGGAGGGACTAACCCGCCAAATCCCTCTGGCTGCTGTGGAGGAATTGCCAGAAGCCGTCCAGAGACGGGTTGTAGGAGTACCCCGGGACTGGGTTAGACTGTTCCGCCGTGTGGCCACTGCAGTGATGTTCTATAGGAATGCTGGGCAGGGTCCTCAGGAGTAGATAGTTTTTACATATTAGATGACTGTATATTTTTTGAGACGGAACATGATGGGGCATAAGCCCAAGTTTTGTACGGCATTGATGGATCCAAAATTTTGTAAAGTTTTTTGACATACTGATGATATATATACAGCGATATTTTGATGTGATGTGATAAATGTATCAAATGTATGATGTTTTTGATGATTAGATTTTATTGTATTGAATGATTAATATGCCAATCTAAAGCTTGATTAGCCAATGAGTCAGCAAACCAATTGTCAGCTCGAGGAATATGAATGAATGTTAAAAATTGAAATGACCTTTGTAACAAACGTACCCTCAAGAACGATCGTAATAAAACTGGATCTCGTACCCGATAAGTGTTGTTCAATTGCGACACCACCAGCTGGGAGTCCAAGAAAACTACCAACGAATCAACACCCAAAGATATTGCCTCCGAGAGTAGATGAATGACTGCAGTGTATTCTGCTACGTTATTGGAAGCAGGACCAATGCAGACCCCTCTTGATACCAACAGCTGACCGGAAGGATAGTGTAGAACCCAAGCCGCGGAAGCTAAATTCCGGGTGTGTCTACTAGCACCATCGGCGAAACCATAATGACTCATGACATCAACACAACCTGCCAAAGCAGATCAAAAACATCACCATCTCATCAAAAATCGAAAATCAAACAGATATGTACAAAACAAAAACTACTATATACAAAGAAAAATGCCGGGGCAAAGCCTAGGCATAATACTTCTTCAGATAGAGCCCATTTCGGGGCTCCGACAACTCATTTCCTTCAAAGTCAACCAAGGTATACGCTCCTTTCTTAAGGACCTTTTTGACGATATAGGGGCCATACCACATCGACTTAAACTTTCCTGCCCCCAAGGCATCTTTTTCTTGGGCATAGACCAAAACAAGATCACCTTCGGAAAAGACCCTAGGCTTAACCGCCTTATCGTACTGGACTTTGACTCGGTTTTTATGCGCTTCGTTCAACGTGGCGGCATCTCGACGCTGCTCATCAAGATGTTCCAGATGAAGAAGCCGCTCTGCCAGACTAGAAGTGTCAAGAAGAAGCTCAACAGCCAGTTTAAGGGAAGGAATCTCGCATTCAATGGGAAATACGGATTCTACCCCGTGGACTAACTGAAACGGAGTAAAGCCAGTTGCAGTTTTAACTGACGTCCTGTACGCCCAGAGTGCAGGATATAGCATAATGTGCCCGTTGGATCTATGTTTATCAATCGTCCGTTGAAGAATTGTCTTCAAGGACTTATTCACGGCTTCCCCCTGGCCATTGGCCTGAGGATAATATGGAGATGAATGCTCCTGCCGGAAACCCAATTTAAGAGCCAACTCGGCCATCATACTGTTCTGAAAGTGACTGCCATGGTCAGTGACAATCTCTCTAGGTATACCGAAACGAGCAATGACTTGGTTGAAGAAGAAAAGAGCTGCAGTCTCACCATCGTTCCCAAAAGTAGGCATAGCTTCGACCCACTTCGTAAAGTAGTCTAGTGCTACGATAATGTACTTGTGACCTTTTGCCGAAGGCGGGTTACAAGTAGTATAATCCATACCCCACTTTGTAAAGGGTCCGACAGTAACGACTGGAAAAAGCGGAGCTGGATGAGCGCGCATTTTTCGAGTATACACATGACAAGGATGACACTTCTTGACCGATTCAATACAATCTTTGAAAATCGAGGGCCAGAAGTAGCCAGCACGGAAAATCTTTTGGGCTGTAGCAAGCCCTGATAAATGACCCCCACAAGCTCCACTGTGAGAATCATTGAGCACGGCCTCAGCTTCTTCGAAAGTTAAGCAGCGTCTTAGGATTGAATCAACCCCTCGACGGTACAAAGCATCACCAATAATCAGATAACTTTTAGCTAAGTGACGCAGCTTACGACGCTCATCTTTCGAAAAAGAGGAGGGAAACTTCGCAGTCTGGAGATATACAATGATGTCCCCATACCAAGGATCTTGTGGAGAGATCAGAAACAAGTGTTCGTCCGAAAAGGACTCATCATAGATCATCGCCTCTCCACAAGGCAACTCGGAGATCAATTCCGCAAAAACTAATGACTTCTTGGATTTGGCAGACATGAACTCTAGATCAAATTCTTGTAAAATCACAATCCATCTATTATATTTGCCCCCAATCAATCGCCTGCTGAGGACAAACTGAAATGGATTGGCAGCTGCCAAGACATAAGTTTTGCGAAGAATAATATAATGCCGGAGTCGCTGCACAGCATGAACTGCTGCTAAGGCTAATTTTTCTATCGGGGTGTATCGCAGTTCAGGTCCTACCAGTCCTCGACTAAGGTAGTAAATAACATGCTCAGCCAGAGCATCATCCTCCTGAACCAGAACCATACCAATGGTAGATTCTGCTGTAGCCAGATACAAAAGAAAATCTCTGCTATAGTCGGGTGGACTCAGTAAAGGAGCAGAGGTCAATGCCTTTTTCAAGGCATCGAATGAGCGTTGAGCATAGTCGTCCCAAAGAAAAGGGACTCCTTTCTTCAACGGTCTCATATATCCCTTTGTAATCTCAGCATAGTTAACGATAAACCTCCGAAGAAAGTTAGACTTCCCTTGGAGACTTTGAAGTTGACGGATTGAAGACGGGGGAGGCAACCGAAGTATTGCCTCAACCTTGAAGGGATCTACCCTTATCCCTTCACTAGAGACGATAAATCCCAACAGCCGACCGGATGTTACCGCGAAAACGCACTTGTTCGGATTCAAACGAATTTTATAAAAACGACATCTCTCAAATATTTGCCGGAGGTGTCGTGGATGATCCATCCTCTTTCGAGAATGAGCAGCTAGATCATCTAAGTATGCCTCGATGATTTTCTTGATGTCGTGGAAGGCGTAAGACATGGCCCGCTGAAAAGTAGCTCCAGCATTTTTCAGACCAAAAGGCATTTTCTTATATGCAAACGTACCCCAGGGACAAATAAATGCTGTCTTATGTTGATCTTCTGGACGGATAGTAATTTGATTGTAACCAGAAAAACCGTCCATGAAGGAAAAAATTTCGTTACCGGCACACTCATCAATAATCTGATCAATGAAGGGTGTGGGGTAATTATCTTTAGGACACGCCTTATTCAGGTCTCTGAAGTCGATGCACACTCGAATTGTTCCTTGCTTTTTATCAACGGGAACGGGGTTTGAAACCCATTCAGTCAGAGGAACTGGGAAAATGAATCCCGCCTTAAGCAGCTTTTCAACTTCAGCTTTGATAGCTGCTGCCTTCCTAGGATTAACCGGACGAAGTTTTTGCCTGACCGGCTTAGCATTTTCATACGTCTTGATCTCATGCTGGACGATAGATGGGTCTATGCCAGGCATTTCCTCATAGACCAAGCAAAAACATCCCTATACTCTTTGAAGAGCTCGGTATAGATTTGAACTTCTTCACGGGAACATTCAGCTCCAATGAAAACGTTCTCGATAATGTTGGGATTCCTGGAGATGTTCACCGGGATAGTCGGAGAGATCACATCCATGTTCCCTTCAGCATAAACCTGTGCTGGTGCTAAGGGGCTCAAGACTGGGTGAACAGGTCCAGGAGACTGAGGACTTGGAAAACTAGCTTCGACTTCGCTCAAGTCAGGTAGGAAGTAAGACCGATGATGCAAGTCATCCCACGGTCTCTCTATACCTGTCATTGCTTCCAGGATGGCCTCTTCAGATGGAAGAGTGGTATCTAGACAATCCTGGGCAGAAGAAGAAGTAAGCGTCCGAGCCGGAGCCACATCACCATCCAACTCTTCCGGCGAAAGAGGAGCTGGATCAGACTCTGCAGTGTCAACAACAGACTGATATGCAATCTCAGCTGCAGAAATCGGGAATGCCATTCCACCCCCTTGCCCTTCCTCCAAAGTGGCGGTTGGGGAAGGTAAGGTCCAAGGGTCCGAAAAATAATGAGTTCGAAAGAACTCTCTTCGAAGGGGAGCCTTGGAGGATGAAATAGCATTGATAGACACCTTAGGAGGAGGAAGATCAAAAGATCCCATCAGGGAAGAATGCATTCCAACTCCCAGATTCTCGATAGGTGCCTTAGTATTGTCCAACTTAGGGACAGATGAGTCAGGAGGCGCATCTAGGTCTACAGGAGGACAGTCCAGTTGATCCACCGTAACTATCCTCCCTTCGTGGGGGAAACATACTATCCGAAATAGTGAAGATGCAATGGCATCCATATCATATATCCGGTTTCTCCCCAACAGAAGGTTGTAGTCCAAGGCTGCATCTACTACCTCAACCTCTATGTTAACGGTTTTGCCCCCAACACAGATGGGCAAAGCCGGGACAATACCATGGGGCCTATGAGAATGGCCATCGAATGCAGTAAGAATAGTGCTAGATGGAACGGCTTTGGGAGATCCTAGTGTCTTCCAGCATGCGAGAGACATCACGCAAGTAGAAGCACCCTCATCAACGACCGTGCGAAAGATATTAGTCTTCCGGTACGATGATTTAATATGGAAGGCCATATGATGAGGAAGTCTCTTCTTAAAATTCTTCATATGAAAGGTAATCAGAAGAGAATTTTTCGGATCAATAGCCCCAATGGCAGTGAGCAAAGCACTGCGCTGAGCCGGACAAGACTGGAGTACCTCTAAAGCTGACATAGCACAAGGACTCTGCGCCAGATCTTCCACAATCGAGTAGTTCTGGGCAGCCCTCATGTTTGGATTAATCGTTGACCTCTTAGAAGATGCTTTTGGCATCCGAGGCATAGACTCGACGGTTGGCTTCGTGATATGAAGCGGCTCAGTAGCATCAGGAACTTCCTTAGCTTTCGAAGATTCCTCTCCGCCATAATCACGGGATCTCGTAGCGACATCCACGTGAGCATTCATCATAAAGATATTCGATGGAATTTCCCCTTCCTGAGGACCTCCAGAGGAAGCCCCAGGATTTTGATTCGCGCCAGCAATTAATTGATGCCCTTGGGGAAAAGGGTTTGTTAGCACAGCCTGGGAACTAGAAGAACCTTGCTGAGATAACAGGCGCTGAGCATCCTGAATTTTCGGGCAAAGATGCGTGATATGGTCTCCAGCACAAAGCTTGCACGGAAACTTAACTTTCTTTTTCTCCTTTTTCCCTTCACCAACACGCTCGTTGGTCTTATTTGCATTGCCCTTCCCATTCTTGCCCTTCTTCTTGTTATTACGTCCCTTCTTCTTCCCATCGGACTGTTGATTTCCTTTGGGTTCAGAAGATTGGACGGCATTAATGGACAAAGACTGGGAAGGTGAAGAATCAGCAGGCACAGCCTGACCAGAAGAAGCAGATTGTAAAGACAACTGCTGCAATTGAGAAAGCAGGCTGGCTGCACTACTACTGACCGATCCGACAAGTCCGTCACCATGCGGACCAGGTTTAGGTTTCGATAGATCCAATTTGGAGCGAGGAGCATTAGGCAAATACTTGTAAAGCATGCCGGACTGAGAATAGATCAACTCTAACTGCTGGGCCCTAAAGATGGCCTGCTCCTCGGAATATACCCCTGACATGGATACATCTTTTGAAATATCTGACTGAAGCGATTTCAAAAACCACTCGAGAAGGAACTCACCTGGAATATGGGCTTTAATTAGCCTCTTCCTTCTCCTCCATTCCTGAATATGATCGGAAATGTGAGTTGCCTCATCCTGCTTAAAATTAGCCAGGAGTTCGGTCCCAGCCTCATATCTGACAGGCAACTGGAAATGGTTAAGAAAAGTGACAGCCAGTTCTCCAAATGTGGCGAAACTGCCCCCAGTAAGCTCTATATACCACTTCGCGGCGTTTCCGGTTAAGGTGCGCTGAAATAATCTCAATCTAATCGAATCGTCGATCAGAGAGTTGGATGAACACCATAAGTGGAATGTGGTGACGTGGTCTGCCGGATCTTCACCATTCTTACCTTCAAACTTAGGAATGTCTGAAGGAAGTTTGGTTGGAACCGGAGGCCAACCGGGACTATATCGAATCGGGTCATTAGTTAACTTCGCCAAGTCTGGCAAGTTTAACGTTGCCAGAAATGGTAATCGCGGCGGAGCCTGAGAATTCCATCCTTGATGGGATGGATTTCCCACATTCTGAAAAGAATAGCCTGGATTTGATGAGGCACCGGGCTGCCAGAAAGGACCCGTAGAAAACGGAGAAGAACCTCCTCCCCACGCCGAGTTACCAAGACCCAGACTAGTTCCCCCCGCTGAAGTATTGACTGAAGATGTAAGCCCCTGGTAGGGGTTCCATGCATTAGATAAAGGAGAAAAAGACTGATAAGCACTCGATGCGGGGAAAGAAGCATTCCCTGGATGACTCGCGATGAACTGATTCCCTGCCCCCGACGTTGCAAACACAGGATTCCACCCCATAAAAGCAGTCGAACTTGGCCCCTCAGCCCAAGGATTAAAACTTTGGGTCTGGGACGTAAAAGGAAACGACCCTAAAGAAGGATTGGGACTAGGAATATGCCCAGTCCCAAAGGGGAAACCCTGAAAATAAGCTGATCCACTAGCCATGTTGGACATGGGCGTAGATCCAGCTGCACCGGCGGTAAAGGAAAAAGAGGGATTTCCAGCAATGGACATCCCTGAAACAAAGGGACCAGATTGAGAAGCATATGCTTGGGTGAACCCAGAGCCAAACATAGCAGTGCTAGAAGCACTCGAAGATAGAGCAAGAGTGCCCCCTGCCTCGACAGAAGCAGGGGTCTGAATGCCCGCAGCACTCACGGTAGAAGCCGCGTTCCCAGTCGTGGCCATCGAAAGATAAGAAAGATAAGGAAGATCCGGCGGTCTCTCGGACTCCGGTCCGATGTACTCTATAACAAACGGATGATCAAGAGGAAGAGGAGATGGACCTGTAGCTGCAGGCTCAGGTATATCTTCTATCTGAAAATCTTCCTCCTGAGGAAACAATACCCTCGAGGTGAGCGAAACGCTCCTCTCGGAACCGACACCGGAATCGGCAACGAAACCTTCAGACCTTAGTGGAGGATCTCTCTCCACAGTGTCAGACTCTACAGGGTGAAAACCACCTGCTAGATCGCTCCTACGCCTTCTCGAAGAAGGCTCTGCACTCTCGGGAGATAACCCCCGGACTCTCCTCGAACGTCGAGGCGCTTGATCGGCCACTTTTACAAATTTATTATATTAGACTCAAGAAAAGTGAAAAGCTAGGCAAGCTAGGAGCAAAGAGCACTCACTAAAATCAAAACCCTGAGAAACAGCAAGCAAACAGCCTCCAAGTATTTCCGCTCGGGGTGATGAGGACCGGACACCAAAATACAGGAAAGCGAAGTATAGGGCCTTCCGAAAGCAGTCTGGGATGATTAGGGCCCAGAACAACTAGCGAAGGTATCAGAAACAGTTACGCCAACCTCCTGACAACAACCTTTGCCGGCTCAAGCACCCAAGCTTCGCAAGGGCACCCCCCAGAAGTACTGCTGAAAGTGATGCGACGTCTGCCTCAGGTACCACGGGTATTCCCCCCCGCAGTCACCTGTGTGGAACCTAGGAACGACAACTATGGACACCAATCCGTATCAGAAGCTGGGCGGAACGGTCTTGAGGTCAGATTCAGCTAATCGGAGGGGGGGTATCCCTCTTCTTAACCTTCTCTTCCCCTCGCGCTTGACTCTCGGATGAGAGCTTTCCCAGTCCACCTCACGGAGTTGGATTTCGCTCAATTAATAAACTTCTATGTTTGTTTGAGCGGCCTTGGAGAGTTAACTCTCCTCTCTCCTATTCCAAGGCCCTACAACCTACCTAGTTGGTGATTGACACTTAATAAAACTTGCTAGTTGATTTTAGATTAAATCGCTTATTTTAAGGGCTGTTGTATTAAGTCATAAGGATATGGAGTTGAAACCAATGATGTTCTGACGCAAAAGAAATTAATAAAAAACCTGACTACATGCACATGCAGTTCTTTGTCTTTCGATGAATAGCAATTTCTATGTAAGTTCTATGAGACTAAAAATGTATTTTTCTTTTCGAATTACAAACTCACACGCACAAAAATTAAGAAGCTAACTAAATGATTCAATGCACCTAATGCAAATGACCACTAGCATGTAATTTCTAAGATGCAGAAAGTCCCTTGAAACAAGGTGAAATTCCCCAAAAGGCTCCTTCAGTTTCAACTAATCTTTTGATATCCAGAAAGCTAATTCTTGCAAACAAGAACTCTCAATATAAGACACCAAAATACTCAACAAGAAGAAGAAGAAATCAAAAGACAACCTCCCTTCACAATCAAGCGGGAAACTAGAAGCAAGAAACTTCACTAAAGTCCCAAAAGATGAAGCCAAACGAAAATGAAAAAGGCAACAACAAAAACAAAAACAAGAAACAATGTTTTTTTGAGTTTTTGATATGCAAAAACAAAAAGCAAAACAAATGTTTTTGGGCTTTTCAGTTTTATAAAACAAGAGTTTCAAGAAAACCAAGAACAACTATCCCAATCCAAGCCAAAACGAGACTGAATTTCAAGCATAAACTTCAGCTATGCCCCCAAACCTTATAAGGCTAATAATAGCAAGATCAATGAGAGCAACGGAAGACCAAAAACTCAATCAAACAGCCAAGAGAAATAGTGCAAATTCGTTGCAACACAAAACTCCAAAGAAACAAGAAAATATCTTCGAAAATTGCAACAAAACCCTAGCCTATGAAACTCAAGAAAACCAATCGAAAACAAAGCAAAGAATGCAATGCGAAGCACAACACAAAGACAGGAGCGAGTCAGTGAGCAAAAGCTCTCTGTTCTGGTAAAGCAGAACAGCCAAGAACGCTCAGAAAGCGATCTTGGAACTCAATCCAGGAGTGCTAGCACCAACAAGAACACTTCGCCAAAAAGATGAGTTTTCGGACAAACGAAAGAGAACCAAGACTTAAAACCACTTCTGTCACACTCCAGTAAGTACAGAGACTCTGCAGACACAGGCCTCCACAGCCAGAAAAGACCAAAAACACCAGAATCTTGAAATTTCAAATTCAGCCTAGGTATACGCGACCTTGCAGTTATGCAACGGGCGTGTATACGCGTCTGTGTTGAGGGAAACCCGCGTATACGCGGTTCCTTCTACACAAACTCGCGGGTATACGCGACTGTGTGCAAGAAAAACTGCGTATACAAAGAAAGATAATGAAAAATAAAAAGTACAAGCCTGGGAAAGGTATAAAAGCTTCAGACTGACTGCAAGAAAGCAAACTGGACTGTAAAAGACAGAAAAAGCTGTTGGTATCCTACCAAACAGCTGAAACAACCCAACAGGAGAATCACAAAAATGTGATCCCCAGCGGAGTCGCCAGTTCTGTTTCGGGGATTTAACACCCTAGAGGTTGGTTGGGATTCAACCTCCACAGAGCAGGGGCGTACTATTTAACAGAGACTCACACGATCATGCACAATCATGAAAACGAAATAGAGCAGAACGAGAGGTTTACCCATTGGTCCTACGTTTGAAGTAGATCCACGTGGAGTTCAAACTCCCTGCAACCGTCCTTCCTCTTTCACCTGAAATACAAGAAGAAACCAGCACAAAGGACAAGTTGTACAGTATATTTCTACTCTCTATGTTAGCGAGATTCATATAAAACATTAAATAAATCATCATAAATGCTTGTATAACAAATATTCTTCATACATTAAAGCATACACTAACACGTTTACTTCGGGAACAGCATGATACTTCTGCATTATAAAAATAGTACGTACAAAAGTAAGTGGAGAGATCACCTGATCCTTCCAAGGCCTTCGCAGACCGTCGTCCGGATCCGTCCAGCCCTTGCCTCGCTAAGACTCCTTCCAAATGAGTGCATACGAGATAACATATAAAGGGATGTGTATCTCAAGGAAACAAGGGTTTCCTGAAATGAGCTGGGAAAGTGCAGGAGGCACGGGGAATCAGACTTGGATAGGGAACCAACAGAGTATAATAATAATAATTCTCTCTCTCCCTTAGGCCATACATATGAGGTCTTTTTTTAGTCCCTCCAAGTAGTTTCAGCAGTTGGAAACAGTTGGCCACGGGCTGGGGTGGTTGAACTACCTGAGTAACCATCAACCCAGCGCGAAATTAGGGATGTTTATATATTTTTTTAATCATTAAAATGGCATACGCGGAAAAGTCTAGCTGTACTCGCGTATACACGCGGAAAAACACGGGCATAGTCGCGTATGAAAGATTTTCGAGAAATGATGCTATAACATTCCATGTCGTCAAAGGCATCATTAATCCTATCTACATGATGTTGTGCGGTGGTAGATTCAGCTCTGGTAATGTGGGGAATTTTGGATTGGTAGTCATTTGGTAAAGGTACCAGAGGTTGTGGTAGCACCAGAGAGCGTACCATGCTGCCATGATGGGAGCTAATGAAATCCAAGGAGGATTTACAAGGGGAAGGTTTGTGAGAGGAGGTGGAGGTGAAGTGGAGTGGTTTAGACAATGGTGATATGAATGGGTGTGGTGGAAGTACTTGGACCAGAAAACTGATTCTGAGCAGACATAGGATGAAAAGATCTAAAGTGATGGAGAAGATGAAAACCAGGAGGAGTGGAAGGAGAGGCTTCTCTACTATAACTCTGTTGCAAATCTATGGGCTCAAGGTCAGCCTAGTCAATCCCACTTTTTGACTTGGTTCTAAAAAGGTTTCTTGTATGGTGCAAGTCAAACTGGGGATCTTGCAAGGCTGTAATATTTTCAGGGACAGAACTTGCTCTATGAATGGTCCTGACAGTAGTTGAAATTTCAATTTTAGAAGTTTGCCACAAAATATTTTCTGGGTCATCAACTATAGTCGGACGGTTTGGGTCCAGATGAGATCTGGTGCTGATCCTTTGTGAAGCTAGATTTCAAACTCAAAATGTAGAGAGACTGAAAGTTTATGACTGTTTTTAGAAGGCTGAATTCTCTTACTGTTTAGTAAACTCACACAATGTGTGACCAGGCCTCTAAATTTCTTAGGGCTGATTTGACACAATCCTAGGGAAGTCTAATGAGAGCTAGGGAAGTAGTATGACTATTGGAGGCTAGTGGAGTTGCCAGGTGGATGTTTTTAGTTTTTTTGAGGATATGTATGTATGGTCCACCACCAATAACTGACAAAAAACCAATCTAGGGATGTTTTGGGGGTTTTCTGAGTTCCTTTTATGTAGCCCTAAGGTTTCTATGAGTGTCTTCTAGTTGAATCATCATTTTGCTAGGATGGTGAAACAATTAGATTCTACTATTTGGCTAACAATTTGAGTTCTCTATGATTTGATAAGGTTTTTTGAAGTTCTAAGGAGTGTTTAGATTGTCACTAATCTCAGAAATCCTCTCACTTTGATTGCCAATTGTGTTAGGCTATGAATTGGTGATAAATCAATAGATATTGTGTAACAAGGGTTTTTGAAGTCCTAAGGAATACTTATATTGTTATTGACTCAAAAAGTCCCACTTTGATCGCCATTATGTTAGTGTCCTGTGATTTGATAGATTGGTAAGACCAAATGCACAGGGTAACATCAAACCAGTCTTTGGAGTCCTAGGACCTAGCCTTCCTAGACTCAGAGAGGGCTCTCTCTATTTGTGCAAAGGATGTGAACTTGTTTGTTTTAGGGTTTGAATTTAGGCTAGTTGTTAAGGGTAGGGTTTGTTTGTTTGTTTTCGTTGGGTAAGATGGTCAAGTAGAATATATGGAGTGAGGGAAAAGTCGAGTCATTGGGCTATGGATTCTATAAAAAGTCATGGGAAGTTCAAAAATGAATCAGGGAGCATCACAGGGAAAATCTAGCATGGTCAAATGGATTTTCAATGTTTGTGTGAAATGAAATGAACACCAAGTTTGTGAAAAAAGTAGGGCAAAGGGAAATCAAGAATCCTTTGTCAAATACTTAAAACAATAAGGGAATTCAACACTATTTAGCATAAAGAATTAATCAATAGACATGGCATACCAATAACTCTTTGATTCAACTCAAGAAAATAATCATTTCAGAAAAACAATCAAATGAAATATAGAAGGCAAGAAACTCATTTAACTTCTACTGATTTCACCTTCAAGGTTAGAAAAAATTTAAGATAAACATATAAATTTAATCAAAGAAGAGGGAACTCCTTAACATCATTGATCATAGCCATAAATATATTTGAAAAAAATCTTCAAGCATGGACAAAGGGTATGATCGAAACATAGCCTCTTTGGCAGACCTAATCAGTGGTACTTCAAAGAGAGACCTCAAGAACAGTGTTTTAGTGATACCAAACAAGCAGGGCTTACCATAAAAAATCTATGATATCTACTGTATTGGACCACTCATAAGATAAACAAGATTGGGTGGGTCTAGAGAGCAACTAAGGATTCTCTAAACTGACCTAACAGAGGAAAACATAGAGGTAGTGAAGAAGAAATAGAGCTAAGGTGCCTTTGAAAGACATTTCTTAGTCTAAAACCTTTGTCCTATTGCAATATAGAAGCATGAAACAAAATGATACACAAGAAAACATGGAATGAATAGAAGCACATCAACATTAACCAAGTTCAGGGATCCTGCAAGCAAGCCTTCTCCATCAATAAGCAAAACAAGCCATTCACAAGCTCCACAACACCAATTTCCTCTTCAATCTCCAAAAAACCATATATTACTCTTAAGAGTCATCAAATGCCAACCTTTTACAATAAGGCCCTCATGCTCTATTTATCTAGCAAAGGAGGGCAAAAAACCCTAACTATGGTTGAAAATGTCAAAATCATCCATAAATGTCATTAATGCCCAAGAGACCATGCAAGGCCCAAGGCACAAAATATCTCATGAAATAAATGCCAAAATAACTTCTAGCACATAATTTTGGATTGATCTGCCTCAAAAAACATTAAAATATCATTTTTCAATTAATGAGTGTCTTTTGTTGACTTTTGGCCAAAAACACACAGTGAGGTCTGAAAGCACAACGCCTTCAGAGGCAAAAAATGTGTCCACTTGTAGCCAAGTTTTGGTGACCTTCCCGATGTCGGAGTTTTCTCCATGATGGCCCGTTGGAAAGCCTCCTGGGTCTACTCTCCAAAACTATAATTTCTTTTATAAATGAGGTTATTTAACCTATCCAAAAGGAAAATTTCCCAAAACTGCTCTAACTGCAGCGCCAAGCCTGAAAATGAGGTAGAAATGTGAAAAAAGAGGTGTTTTTTGGCCTTTTGAGGGGTCAAAAATGCTCCAAAATCTCTGAAATTTAGTGAGCATACTGTAATAGACATGATGATTCAAAAAATGCAAAGTTCTTCCTCTGAATATGCCTGAGATGAAAGCGTAGCGCCAAGGGTGCTGCGCTTAGAGGCCTCCAAATTCACAAAAAACAAAAATTTGTCAAAATTTTCTCAAAATTGGTGGATGTCTTCCTCACGGGGTTTGAGAAACCTATAGAGAAGCTTGAGCCAATATTCCAAGGTTTTCTTGGTATTTTTCCCCTTTGAGTGCTTGTATATTATCATGGGCCTTTTTGAGTTTAGCCCTTGCAACTTGATTTCTCCGGGCATAATGTTTGGTCATATTTCTTTGTAGATCAAGGTCCCTATTTCCTCTCTACAACTTGGCCTCCAAGTGTATGTTAGCTCTTTCAAACCATGGATCACGATCATGCTCTATGTCCATGGCAAGAAGCTCATCTAGAAGAAGTTGCTCTACCAAGGTTGATTCTTGTTCTCTCTATTTTTCCAAAGCCTTTGTTGGTCCGAGGGGTCCTAACCCAGGTTCGGTAAGAAAGGTTTGCCAAGAAACCTCTATAATATTGTCCCTTTCTACAGTGACCTGCATTCGCAGGTCAAATTATCACTCGAAGTAGTATGGGTGGGTGCTGGAACCAGGTTTCCGTACTCTGAGAAAGGATGGGTAAAGCAAGCAGAGTAGTGCTAGATCCGGTAATCCCCGATTACCTTATTCTACGCAGAGTTAATTAAGTTTATATTTTCATCCACGTGCACTAGATCTATAGTTATATGCTTTTTATATCATTAATACAACAGTACATAAACAGAACATAACAGATCTAGATCCAAGAACACAGACACAGATCTTTCGCAGCTTAAGGACAGAAAATGCACAATACAACAATTACCAGTAATTCATATAACAGTACTCACAGATTCAGTTCTCTAACAATCTTCTGCATTAATTCATTCATCAATTCTTCCTTACAATTCCAATTCCCTTCCCAACCTGCGCACACAGCAGCAGGGTCCGCACACATCTGGACTAGGATCTCTGCGCACACAGCCAGCAGGAGTCCATTCCCCAAAACCCAAACAGATAGCTTAAATAGCAGATCACATCAATAGCTCATCATTTCCTATCGTTTACAATACAAAAATGCATCTCTATTTATAACAATCTAGCCTCAATGTTCCTATGGTCCACAACCCATGGTTTTCAGACCCCTAGTTTATCCTTTGACCCATTACAATGTGTTCGGGGCTTTGACCCACCCCAAAACCCCTCCACTATGCTAAATATAACCAAAAATATAAAAAATGGACCAATTTCGCAGCTTGTTAGGAGACCCCATTCCAATAGTCCCCCAACACAATCTTGTGACTCGTCCCGAGTCACTGCAGTGGTGCGACTTCGACTTGCGTGCACAAGGTAGCCAAAATGCAAAGGAGTGGTGGGAGCACTTCCTTACTCTGGGTTGCAACATGTTGCGCAATGTTTACCATTGTCAGGGAGGCAGGGCCATCTAGAGCCGTGATGATCTGTTCCAACAACCGGTGGAGGTACGCAATGGCAGACTGAGCGGCTTCGGCGAACTGAAGTGTAGTGTTAGCCCGTGGTTTCAACCATTTCCAAGTGACATACTTGTTGTGGTATAGATTCTCAACCCTGTCCAAGATGGCTAGATGCTGCGCAGAGATGGTGGCGGATGAGGAGGCTCTGACTTGGTCCAGAGTAGCTTCCGCCTGCTGTAATTCCATCTGGATATGCTGAAGCGTGGAATGGTGCTGGAGGGCCGTCCATAGTTGGGTAGTTGTTTCAACCAGTTGTGTGCCCTGCGTCAACTATTCCTGAATAATCTTCGTTGCCTCTGTGACCACTGCAATCCGCTGGTCTCGTACTTCCTGAGGTACGTTATACTATTTTTTCCTAACTCGTGCATGGTGGCAGACATCACGCAACACTCTGGTGTTCAGTCCTTGTAGCTCTGTGCGAGATAGCTATGCTAAATCAATTTGGATGTCCTCCGTAGTTGGATCAGGGGCATTGACAAGCGCAATTAGAGGGAGGGAACACACATTTCTTCTTTTGGGTGGTGTTCTGGAGTTGCGGAGAAGTCGTAGCATATCCCTGTATCACAGCATTCCTTCTGTGCATGGTTCACGGACAATCCTTTCTGCCGGGAGCCAATGCTCGCCCCTGACGCTGCACTCAGCATTCCCAGGCTCTCTGGTTGGGTCCATCATATCAATACAAAAGAGGGCAACCTAGAGAATGTTAAGGAGCGTAAAAAACCAGTATGCAGATATCAGGAGCATGTTGTAGGGTGAATAAATAGCTTGGTGTGTAATTATCCAGCCATTCGCACACCTTCCGGATCTATTTAATCACGGAGTAGCCCATTCATGGGACTGACCATCGATCAGGTAGATCAATCTTACCATAAATGGCTTCATTGATGTTCTGCCGTCGATTGTGCATACTTGTAAGATCCATTTTTCATTAAATCGGGATGTGCTGACGGTCGTCCTGCGTGCTTGAGGTCGTTTCCACGGAATGTCAGACCAAGGATGACGCCTGTATGTCGTTCGCATACCCTGAATGAAGGTCGACTCAAGGTGTGTCTGCAAGTTGGCCATCAGTCTTTTTCGAATCATGCGCTTCGCCCTTGTTTGGAATGTCCTTGCGCCAGAGGGTTGTGTCACGTGTCCTCATGCCATTTATTACTTGAGGCGTTCGCAAATTCTTCAAATTACACGTGGGTCTGGGCAGGTCTGTGATCCGACGCATGCCTAGGGCAGAGGTACCCCGAAAAGCCTAACTTTGCAAGGCTTGATCGCACCCTTGAGTGTGGTATGTCAGCAAGTGTCCACATAGGTCGACTGACCTTGGAGTCCATCTGGAAACTGAGGTCCCTATGCGCATGATCACCCTTCTCCAATACTTCTCCTGAGAGGAGAATACTGGTCCTTGCATAGGTGCTCCGCGCAATGTTAGTGATAGTGCCCCTAGCCTGCATTCTATGGGAAGCTTAGGTTCAACTGTATTCTGATTATCATCTGCATCCTCCTGGCAGGGCAGGTTCCTTTCCATGGTAGAGATGCGCCGAAAATTTCTGACAGTCAGAAGACATTGGAGCGCCAAAACTTTGTGTAATTGGCCTTGCTAATTTTCCAGCTCCTCATCAGAGTCAGAAAAACATTCACTGTCCTTTTCCCAGTAGATCATTCCTTCCTCCATGGGGTTAACCCGATCTTCATCCTACGCAGTTAATTTATAAATGTGATCTAATTCTTCTTCCTCATAGGCTGGCTCTGTATACCACGCACCTTCTGCTGGATCTAGTGGTACTATGACTCGCATACCTTTTCTTTCAAACACCATGCTGTGTTTCTTGAGATTGATGACACCCCCCATGTCAATTTCCCAGTCCAGTCCAAGGAGCATAGGTTTGGGATCTACATCTTCCACAATTTATATGACTTCAAAGTCAGCTAGGACCCTTACCCCTGCGATGTCAACCATGAATTTTGGTAACCTCCCTAGAGGGATGATTTTTTGTTTATTGGACATTCAAAGATGGATGGTGGACCATTATAATTTAGGTTCTCCCATTCGTTTCCATGTATGCTTTTGTAATACATTCGCATCTAACCCCAAATCTAAGATAACCTGATCCATCTCGTAGTCACCAATTTGTGTAGTCATTCGCATCTCTCTTCCGGTACACTTATTATAGCTGTATAGTTTGTGTACATCCTTGGTTTTAGGGATCGGATAGGTCCAAACTGCACAGGTACTTAGTAGTGCTTGGAGATTACCTACAACCTATAGATTTCACAGTAGCTTCAGACATGCCTTTAAAAAGGGCTCAACCCTTTCCTTTATCTGAGGTTGTGTTGGTGGCTGCGTAGGGACTTTCGGTGGTGTTTTTTCTTTGAAAGGAACCCCTTCCTGTTATAGCATCATTTCTCACCTTGACATGATTCATGATTGCTACATGGCTTTATGGGCACCCATTCCTACAGACTTGGACAAATTCACTTAAAAACAGTGGAAAATCCTTCATACGCGACTATGCCCGTGTTTTTCCGCGTGTATACGCGAGTACAGCTAGACTTTTCCGCGCATGCCATTTTAATGATTAAAAAATATATAAAAATCCCTAATTTCGCGCTGGGTTGATGGTTACTCAGGTAGTTCAACCACCCCAGCCCGTGGCCAACTGTTTCCAACTGCTGAAACTACTTGGAGGGACTATAAAAAGACCTCATATGTATGGCCTAAGGGGGAGAGAGAGAATTATTATTATTATACTCTGTTGGTTCCCTATCCAAGTCTGATTCCCCGTGCCTCCTGCACTTTCCCAATTCATTTCAAAAAACCCTTGTTTCCTTGAGATACACATCCCTTTATATGTTATCTCGTATGCACTCATTTGGAAGGAGTCTTAGCGAGGCAAGGGCTGGACGGATCCGGACGACGGTCTGTGAAGGCCTTGGAAGGATCAGGTGATCTCTCCACTTACTTTTGTACGTACTATTTTTATAATACAGAAGTATCATGCTGTTCCCGAAGTAAACGTGTTAGTGTATGCTTTAATGTATGAAGAATATTTATTATACAAGCATTTATGATGATTTATTTAATGTTTTATATGAATCTCGCTAACATATAGAGTAGAAATATACTGTACAACTTGTCCTTTGTGCTGGTTTCTTCTTGTATTTTAGGTGAAAGAGGAAGGACGGTTGCAGGGAGTTTGAACTCCACGTGGATCTACTTCAAACGTAGGACCAACGGGTAAACCTCTCGTTCTACTCGATTTCGTTTTTATGACTGTGCATGATCGTGTGAGTCTCTGTTAAGTAGTACGCCCCTGCTCTGTGGAGGTTGAATCCCAACCAACCTCTAGGGTGTTAAATCCCCGAAACACTTCCCGGGAGGCAAGCTCCTCTTTTGCTCCTAGTTGACCAGCCCACTACGTGTCATGAATTTTACACAGGGATCCACCTTTCTTAGCTCAGATTTAACCCTTTGTACATTTTGCGTAGGGGTGGGCTGCTTTTCTTGCATCTTGGCTATTAATATTGGGTAGTCTTCTACCTCATGGTCTAGCTACCTACAATATTTGCATGATGGCCTGGTGGGATTTTGGCATTCTCTAGAAAAGTTCCCTATTTCCCCACAGTTATAACAGAATAGCTGCCCACGTCCTCATCCTGCGCTTCCTCCCCGACCTCCTCTTCCTCGGGCCGCTAATCCTCCAAAGTACGCAGAAAGTCTTGGTGATGCAGGGTCCGATTGTACCCTATATAAGTTCCCACGATCCATCATTAAGTCATAAGTACGATAGTTCTGCTCATCATGTCCCACTGATCGACAGAATCGACACCATTGTTGCTTTAGTTTTAGGACATACACACCTAACCGAGGGCAATGGCTCGTATCATGCAGTCCTGCTACCCGACGATCATCACACCATAGTGCAGGTCCACTTGAACCTGGTCGTAATAGGACGGGTTCCCTACTTACCCCTGGGAATACCAGGCTAGGTCCTCCTGCTTGCATGTAATCTGTCAACAAAGGTCACTAATCCTTCGTATGGCCAGACACTCGGCATCATATGCACCAGAGATCTACGCAACCACCCTTTCCTCGCTCTTTTCGCAGGTTCTGTATCTCCATATGCATAGCCCCAAGTTATTCCTGGATTTGTTGTACCCCTGCTAATGTATCCTCTCGGGGGGTAGCCTCTAGTTTCATAGCGACTTCCACAACCTTCTCCTATGACTCAAAGGTCTGATGACTCATTTGCGTGCGCAGGTGAGGTAACAACATAGCGATGAACCATTATGTATGCTGTCTATCATCAGATTAGAATCCTCCTTCCCTGATCACTTTCTTCAGTTGCTGATCAGCCTCCCATACTGACTTAGATGCGCCTTGTTTGAAGTCTTTTACTTCTGCTACCAACTGGGAATAATATTTTGGATTTCTGAACTAGTGCTTCAAAGCGTCCTTGATATATTGAATAGACGCGACCCCATTCTGGGAAATATACCACATATACCAGTCCAGGGCCCTATCCTCGAAGGCCAACGATAGTTGCGCCCTCTTTACCGTATCACTCGCCACGTTCTGTGCAGTCCATACAAAGTCTCCAAGGAACCAAAAGCGGTCCATATACTCATCTCCTACCCCCTTGAAGGTAGGTAGTTTCAAATGCGTAGCCATATCACTCTCTAGGGAGGGTGGCGATATATGCGAATTCTTACCTTTGTGCGGCCGGGGTGGCGATGTAGCTGGGGGATCTTGCGCAGCTGGTTCCTGCAATGGATTGTAGGTGGATCTCCCTCTGTCAAGGTTGGTCCGATAGTATTTACCACTATGGGTCACACTCCCATCTAGATCCGAGGTCATTCAGTCAGTATGACTACACAAAATGCTCTTTTCGCACAGTAATTTCTTCATCAGCAACGGTAATGTCCTCAGAAATTTTCCTCGGAATCCTTTGAAGAATCGTCGTTCGGCCTCAGACTATGATACAAACTGATCAATGGAAAATTTCGTCACAAATCCTCCCAACACACTATCCACCCAGTGATCCACTGTGCGTGTGATAGTATTATCAGTTTTTTCCAGCTGCTCAAGCAGCTCTGGGGTCCACTGAGTGACTCGCTCGTCCTTCCCGCACTTCTAGAATTCCAGAAGCCTAGCTAGCCACTCCTGGAGTTCAATCACAAAGCTTACAAATAATATTTCATATCTTTCAGTAAGAATGTACCTATTTTTCCACCTTTCCGCCGTTAACTTTTCACTGCGGTTTTATTTTACTGCGAAATCCTGGATCTATCTTTCGAACCAATCTTCGATCTCTTTTCTTTCAGGTTTCCAGTATTCTCTTGTCATTACCTGATTCCTCTCTCAGACTTCTTCTGGTCCCGGCAACAAAACCATTTGTTGGCCCGAGGGGTCCTGACCCAGGTTCGATAAGCAAGGTTTGCCAACAAACCCCTATACTTTTGGCCCTTTCGGCAGTGACCTGCTTTCGCAGGTCAAAGTCTCACCCGATGTAGTATGGGTGGGTGCTGGAACCAAGTTTCCTCACCCTGAGAAAGGATGGATAAAGCAAGCAGAGTAGTGCTAGATCTGGTAATCCCCGATTACCTTATTATACATAGAGTTAATTAAGTTTCTATTCGCATCCACATGCATTAGATCTATAGTTATATGCTTGTTATATCATTAATACAGTAGTACATAAACAGAACATAACAGATCTATATCCAAGAACACAGACACATATCTTTCGAAGCTTAAGGATATAAAATGCACAATACAGAAATTACCAGTAATTCATATAACAGTACTCATAGATTCAGTTCTCTAACAATCTTCCGCATTCATTCATTCATCAATTCTTCCTTACAATTCCAATTCACTTCCCAACCTGCGCACACAGCAGCAGGGTACACACACAGCTGGAATAGGATCTCCGCGCACACAGCTAGCAGGAGTCCATTCCCCAAAACCCAAACAGATAGCTTAAACAACAGATCACATCAATAGCTCATCATTTCCTATCCTTTACAATACAAAAATTCATCTCTATTTATAACAATCTAGCCTCAACGTTACTATGGTCCGCAACCCATAGTTTTCGGACCCTTATTTTACCCTTTGACCCATTACAATGCGTTCGGGGCTTTGACCTACCCCAAAACCCCTCCGCTATGCTAAATATAACCAAAAATATAAAAAATGGACCAATTTTGCAGCTTGTTAGGAGACCCCATTCCAACAGCCTTCTTCAACCCCATGGTTCTTGGTCTCCTCCTAGACTCCCCTTCTTCATCTTCAATTTCTTCATAGGTGCCCATGAACTCTTCTAGTCTTACATGTGCCCTTTGAGCCTCTTTTTTGGCTCGGATTGCCCTGGTCTCATAAATGACACGTTGTACACTCATTTTTTTGTTTTCCATCTCATAAAAATGAATAACATTCTTAGCTCTAGCCAACTTGGCTTCCAAGTCCTTGATTTGGGAATTTTTGTTCTAGATGAACAAGTTTGAGACCTTGCTTCATTCTCCTCATCATTGTCCACTTGAATGATTTCAAACTCCCTTTCAATCTCATGATCTTCTTCTTCTTCCTTTACCTTTTTTTTTCCTTTGTCAAGCTTTTGAGCTGAGGTGGATGGCATGGTCCCTTGCCTTTTTGAAGTAGCAAACACAAGCCTTGGTCCTCTTTGATATGTCAATGGAAGAGGTGTGTTGTGGTTATTTCAGTGTATGGATCATGGCTTCCTTCATTTGTTTCCACGTTTCCCTCTTTACTAACCTTACTATTGCTGACCTCTTTGCCTTCAACATCAGCCTCACTTTCAACCTCTTCACTATTTTCTGCACTTTCATTTTTTTCTTCATTGTAGCTGCTTGCCTCTTCACTGCTGTGATCTTCATTTTCATTATCACCCTCTTCACTTTCTTCATTGTCTTCATGACTATCATGACTGCCCATTTTCTCACTAATTTTGGTTTCATTAGTGTCGATGTTGTCCCTTTCCTCCTTATCTTCATCATTTCCAGTGTGATTGCTGCTTTCTTCATCATTTACCTCTTTATCATTATCATCTACCTCCATGTCCTCTATTTTATTGTTGACCCCCTCTTCATCAATGCTCAATTCATTATCACTATCAACTTCCTCATTTTCTACACTGTCATTATCCCCTTCTATTTCCATGTCCTTTGCCTCTTGTGGGCTCAACTCATCATCACCCTCATCCTCATTTTGGCTTGAATCATTGTCATCTTCACCCTCATTTTCACTTGACTGTTCATTGCTACTTCCTTCTTGATCTGATGCATCAGGAGAAGATGGGGAAGGGAGGTTTTCTTGAGGAGAGGATACTTGGGTAGATGATGAGTCATGGTCAGTAGGAGGTGATGGAGGAGTGGAAGGAGGAGGATGAGATGATGAGGGTAGATTTTTTTGATGATGGGTTTGAGGGCTTGTGAATACTTCATGAGCTATGAACACCTCCCAAGGTATGCCTTTTTTATAGCTGATGTAGTACCACCATCTTGATCAAGGAGTGGTGGAAACAAATATGCATTTCCTTATAATAGTTCCTCCTTCGGACAACAGAAGACATCTTGTCAATACTCCTGTAGAGGTAGTAGGGAAAATGAAGCATCTTGACCCTAGTGAAATGCATGAGCAATCTAACATGGTAGGAGTAGAGTCTAGAATACCTTTCCTCACAGGTAAAGTAGTTCATGATAACCTTCATTAAGGGTGCATACCTCTCCAGCAATTGTGAGAAAGGGAAAATGGTCTTGCAGCCTTCTTTGTACCTAGGCTTGATAAAGGGCTCATAATAGCTCATGTCCAACTTTTCTCTCTTGAACCACTTTTCACCAAAATCAGGTATACCTATAGCACCAGAAATGGCATCTTCTTATAGTTAAAAATCTACCCCCTGCAAGGTTTGATTGTTTGTTATGTAGGTTAAGAATGAATAACCTTGTGAGCTCTGGGTGATTTTTCACTTGTTTGAATTTCTCAAAAAACTGGAAAAACACCCCACATTTTGAAAGCTTGTGAGAATCATGGGGGAGGAAGTAATCTCCACTGTGTCTTGGGGTTCAAATCCATTAACCTTACCACCCTTGTGCTTTTGCCTCATAGGCACTTGGCATCCTTCACTGCTGACACTCCTTTCTTCTCCTGACATGGTGATTGGTGTTGTACCTTAAGAGACAATCCCTTAGCTGTGTTAAGAAATCAGTGCTTAAGACATTTATATGATTATGTCACGAATATATATGTCTCTATTTTATTAACCCTCAAGTATTTATGATCAAACCCTTAAATGTCAAATATGATGAATGCTTCACAATTCTACCATTTGTTGATGTTGAATTAAGTGACTAGAAGAAAATGAAAGAAGAAGCCCAAACTGATATGTTGTTTTATACAGAAAATATCATTTCAAACCCGAGATGAAATATATGAAAGAAATAGTTAGAAAAAAGGAGCGCCAATTAAGGTTTTTAACTCTTACATACAGAAGTAAGAAGAGACCTGTTGCTCATAACTTTGTTTTATTCATAGATAGAAAAGACATAATGTAAACTTGAATGCATTTCAACATAAACAAAATGCTAGAAAATTGCTTAATCATTCATTAATCTTTGAATCTTTGAGTAAAAAAATAATTGTCTCAAGGTCCAAAACTCGGAACCTTTCCTTCTCTTGAAAATTACATTAAATACAGTAAAAATAAGTTTGGAACTACTGTAACCAATCCTAACTACCAAAACTACTTAAGACTTCGAAGGCTTTCTATTACATGCCTTGAAAATGTGTTATTACAATTACATTGTCTTCAGAAAATAACATAAAATAAATATCCTAATCTATAGGAATTGCTGATGATGTGGCTTATTTTTTGGGTCAATTGATTTATTTTCCTTTGATGCTGATCCTTTAGGCAGGTCTATTTTCCAAGCTCTGCATTTTTTCCATATTTCAACGTTCGTCCTAAATGAATGTGTCAAATTGTGGTATTCCAATCTGAATGCAGTAATTCGATCATAGGATGACCTTTCTGTGAAGAGATTCTTTACCATCCATAGCAGTTGAAAATGCCTCTGCAAGAAGTTAACCATTGTTTCTCCTTTAAGCACCTGGGTCTTTTCATGCCTGTTATCACCTTTTATTTTTGTCAATACTAGTAGGTTCTGATAAGAATTCCATGGAAAAATATTTCCTTTAGCTCCCCAACATGATGGTAAGCCTACTCTTGTCATTTTTTCAAATGAATTATCAAACTGACTCATTGCTTCCTTGATCTCCATTAGCTTATTTTCTGTAGCATTTCTGATAATCATTTTGTTAATTTCAACTGCATACAACATTCTATCCTGCATGTCATTCTCCTCTAATTCTTGATCTGATTTAGAGTTAATAAAATCAATGAATCTTCTGGCCCAAATGGATCTATTAATTACTTTTTGTTTATCAGACATGATTGGTTCTTCACATTCTAAAATAAGAATTTTCTCTTTTGCAACTATCATCAAGAAGCACCAATTAGATTTCATTTTTGAGATAATATCAGTCCAAATGATATCTTTGGCTTGTATCAGTGAGAGATTTCCTTTCCACCTTTCTTTGATATTTTTAATCTCAGCTTCAGCATTTCAAAAATCTATTTTATACTTGTCAGCTTCATTTTCTATGACTTTAATCAACTTTGTTTCAGTCTCCAGATCTGTTTGAGCCTTCTTTCGATCTCTTTTAGCCATCTGCAACTTAGTATTTAAATGAACAATCTGTGCTTGAGGATCATCATTACCTGTAGGAAAAACAAAAGTACAACAATGGTTATCAATACGATTTTGCAATGAAATTGCAGTTTGCTTTATTTTGGAGATTTCTTCATCTTTCTGCATGAGCTGTTGTAAAATCTTCTCCTTTTCCTTCTCTACCTCTACCACTTCTGTAGCCATTGAATTTTCTCGAGTAGGTAATTTTAGTTTTTCCTCAATGTGGATATTTCTACCTCAACACTTTGCATTAATTTCTGCACAACAGTCTTGTCACCAGGGTCTACTCCAATCTTTAAAATGATATTTTTCAATTCCTCATTTTGAACTGTTAAGGCCCTTGAATTAGCCTTCTCTAACTTCAATTGTTTAATTACTTTTCCTAACATATTTTCTGCCTTTACTGCCATTGCATTAGTCTTTGTGAGGTCATTTACAATCAACTGACCTGTTTGCATATGAAAATTCATTTTATCCATCAGTGGGATTTTCTTCACATCCACAGTCACATTTACAGTGTTGAAACTATTGGAAGAACCAATTGACATATCTGTAGGATGTGACAGGGAAATTCTAAATTGATCTTTCTCAAGATCCATTATAGTCAACAATCTTGTTTGATCAACAACAACTTGATGTTCAGCTTGGGCCTCCATGCTGGCCTTAATCCTCTGATTTCTTTCCTCAAATTTTGAAAACATATGTTTGATCAAAGGCACATGTTCATGAGAAGCTTCATGAATCCTAGGTGAAGCAGGAGCATTTTTCTCTTCTCCCAAATGTAAAGAAAAACCAGGTGAATTAGATGTAGGATATTTAACAAACTTTGTTCTCTTCTCGGCTCCTTGCTCCTCATCCTCTAGATCAATAACCACTTCTTTTTTTCTTTTATTTGTTTTCTCTACTATGACAGGAGTCTGAATATTTGCACCTACTGAACTCATCATACCTTTACTTGCTTCCTTCTCCTGTTCTGGCCTAATTTCATGAATGAAAGTAGAGTACCCATTCTCAATTCTTCTATTTGAAATGACACCAAAAGGGTCATAAGCCCCAATCTCCCCTAGTAGCATATGCATCTCATCCAACATTCTTGTTACCTCATCAAATGTTTGCCTTCATGGGTAATTTGTACATGTGTCCTTTTTTCATAGGCACAAAGTGAGCCTGATCAATATTTAGGCTCTGTCTAATAAGATCTAAAGCAAAAATCCTCATTGGTACAAACGTTGGGGGTCTATAAGGCTCAACAATTGCTCCATACAACCTTATTTCAGAATATTCCTAAAAAAAAACCAATCTCCATATTTGAAATTGTCTCCATTCAATATCTTATATGCAACTGACATGTAATAGTTAGCAAAATCAAACAATACAGCCTTATTTTTCTCCCTTATAACTACATCCGTCCAGAATATCACTGATTGCCTTATTTTGTTTGCATCCATAACATTTAGACCTAAATGCATGAATTCTTCCACATTCTGATGTAAGAAGAAGTATATTATCAATGAAGGAAATTTGAAAGAACCTTTTAATGAAAGGCTCATTAGCTGTGAATTGACTACTTCCTACCAATATGATGGAATATCCAGCACCATCTCTGGCTTCATCATCATAGCAAATACTCCTAGGACTGATTTTTCCACTATATTATCATCATTTTTACCCATAATTTTTTCAATATTACTTAATACTGGACGAGTCTTAGCGTCAAAAACCTCCATAGAAAACTCTTTACAGTCTGGTTGAAATTGCTTCATGTCAGGTTTCAAATAAAACATGAATTGATTAAATTCTTCACTAGCAAGATTATCATAATATTGTACTAGCGAATCGTCAGAAATTTGGATGGATGACCCTGACTCAGGATAGCAAAGGGCTTGGCAGATTAACTGGGTGGACACCTACATAACGTTCTCTCCTTGGGAATTCATAACAAAACACTTCCCTAGATACATGATAGACACCAACCAATAGATAAATTCAGGGAAAAGATGGGTCTTGGGAATGCATGTAGAAATAATGCCGGACTTGACCATGGTAGAATAAATATGGGAAGTAGTATCATTCAATATAACTTGTTGATAGAAAGGAAGGTGAATTACAGAACATATGGTATCTTGAATATCCCTCTCAGTATCCATGAGAGGGATATGACTGGATGAACCTGATAGAGATGACCATTTAGCCATGGTTGAAAATTTACGCAAGAACAATTCACAGGGTGGTCAAATTTCTGCAGGTGATGGAAAACTAAAACAGGGTGCGGCGCAACAAATTACAAGTGTTTTGAAAAACAAATGAAAATCTTCTTTAAATAGGTGGTGCGACTTTTAGTCTTAATGCTGACAAGACACACGAGCGAGATGTTGCTTATGTTCGATGTGGAAGACAACTGTGAACAGCTCAGTGTCTCACGTCACTATGGGGGATCTCGGGGTACGGAAGAAATCTTTGGCTGGTGCCCCCGTAGTCGATCTCCACCGTTCATCTCTGTTGTCCCCACAGTCAATCCAGTCAACTGCGGAGGCACTCGTCTTGATATATTATGCACTAATTTCTCCCATGGGTTGGGCCTTTTGATAAGACCTTTTATCATCACCGTCTTCCACCCAACAAATCAATCAATTTTTAAACATCAAATATGAAACCCACTTATATAAAGTTTAAATACTTAAAATTTAACTCAGGTATAGCGAACATAATATTTTTCATGCTAAAGTATAAGGATTTTGATACTTTAACATATTTTTCAATCAATTTCTAATTTTTATAATTTCAAATATTTGAAAAATAAAAGGATATGCAAATGATCCACAACAATTGGTATGGCCTTTAGACAAAATTAGGCTTGCTTGCAAAACTTAGTAGAAGGAGTGAAATGAAATATGGTGAGGGCAACTCTTGTAAATGAGTGAGATGGATGTGTGGGTTTATGATTGATTTGCTTTGAGATTGGGGGAGGGCTAACTTGAAAAGACTACAATTACCCTTATTGACAACCCCCTTAACTAATAATTTCTTTTTTGGAGGTCAAAAAAGGTTTTTTTCCATGAGGACCTAGGGTTTTTAGTGACTAGGGTTTGATTAATTTTCTTTAACCATTAAATCACTAAAATCCACTTGAGGTGTTAGGGTCCCGTGATTTAGTAGATTGGTAGACCAAATGCACAGGGTGACATGAAAGCAGTCTTTGGAGTCCTAGGACCTAGCCTTCCTGGACTCAGAGAGGGCTCTCTCTATTGTATGCAAAGGATTTGAACTTTTTTCTATTTAGGTTTTGATTTTAGGCTAGTTGTTAAGTTTAGGGTTTGTTGTTTTTTTTTGTTGGGTAAGATGAACAGGTAGAATAGGTGGAGTGAGAGGTATTTAAATCATTGGGCTATGGAGTCAATGAAAGTCATGGGTTTCTCAATAATGAATCAGAGTGCATTACAGGGCCAATCTAGCAAGGTTAATGGATCCTTAAGGTTATGTGTGAAATGGGATGGACATCAAGTTGGTGAATAAGGTAGGGCAAAGGGAAATCAAGAATCCTTTGTCAAATACCTATAACAAGGAGGTATTTAACACTGATAAGCAAAATATATAACTCATGAGGTAGGGAAAACCATTAAGCTCAATGAAAATACTTAAACCAATAACCATTCAAGACAAACAATTTCAATGAAATATAGAAGGCGAGAAACTCATTTAACTTCTATTGATTTCACATTAAATCTTTAGAAAACATTTAAGATCACAAATAACTTTAATTCATGAAGAGGGAACTCCTAAACATCATAAATCAAGCTATAAATAACTTTGAGGAAAACTGATAGGCATAGACGAAGGGCAAGATCAAAACAAGACCTCTTTGACTTAACCTAGCAACCAATACTTCAAAGAGAGGTTTCAAGATAGAGTTTAGATAGAATCAAATAAGCAAGGCTTACCATGAAAAATATTTTTAAACTATCATACTAATCCATTAATCAAACAAACAAGTTTAGGTGGGCCTAAGGAGCAGTTAAGAATTCCTTAAGCTGACCCAACAGAGGAAAACATCAAGGAAATAGAAGGTAGGAGGACTAAGATGCTTCAAAGAGCATTTCTCAACCTATACTTTTTTGTTCTACTGTAAAAAATAAGGATGAAACATAATTATAACAAGAAAACATGAAAAAATTAAGAATACATCATAATTAACCAAGCTTAGGGATCCTGCAAACAAGCTTCTCCATCATCAATCCAAGCAAGCCATTCATAAACTCCAAAACACCAATTTATTCTCCAAGCTCATAAAAACCATGTATTGCTATCAAGGCTCATCAAATGAAAACATTTACAATGAAGCCCTCATGCTCCATTTAACTCAGCAAAGGAGGGTAAAACCCCTAGATAGGGTTGGAAAAAGTCAAAATCACCCATAAATGTCATTTATGCCTAAGAGACCATGCAAGGCCCAAGGCACAAAATATCTCATGAAATAAATACTAAAATAACTTCTTGCACCTAATTCTAGAGTGATTTGCCTCAAAAAACACTAAAATATTATTTTTCAATAAATGAGTGTGTTTTGTTGACTTTTGGTCCAAAACACACTAAACAGTCCATTTGTGCAACGCCAAAAATAGGTACATTTGCAACCAGGTTTTGGACCCCTTCCCGATGTCGTATGTTTCTCCATGATGCCTCGTTGGAAATATTACTGAGTCCTATTTCCATATATTCCTTTGGGTTTCAGATTGGGCCCCTCTAACCTATTCAAAAAGTTAATTTCCCAAGACTGCTATTAGCGCAGCGCCACCTCCAACAGAAAATAGGCTCTGTTGTAGCCAAGTTTTGGACCACTTCCTGATGTCGGATTTTGCTCTGTGACATCTCGTTGGAAAGATTGATGAGTGTAATTTCCAAAAGTACTCTTGATTTTCTGATATAGACTCTGTAACATATCCAAAATGTCAAAATCCCAACACTTCTTATTAGCACAATGCCAGGCCTGAAAAGGAGGAAAAATGGTGAAAATTTAGGTGTTTTTTGACCTTTTGAGGGGTCAAAACTGCTCCAATTGATCTGAAATTTTGTGAGCATAGTGTAATAGTGATGAGAAATCCAAAAATACTGAGTTTTCCTTCTGATTATGCTCTAGTGATTAGTGTAGCACCAGTGGTGCTACGCTAATAGGCCTCCAAGTCTCAAAAAACTAAAAGTTGTCCAAATTTCCTCAAAATTGGTGGAGGTGTGCGTCATGGGGTTTGAGAGACCTGTTGAGAAGCTTGTGACAAAAATCTAAGGCCTTCTTGGTCTTTTCCTCTTTTTAGTGCTTTATTTTCAATGAGTTCCTTCTTCAGTTTTTCCCTTGTCAAGTGGCTGAGTTGAGGTGGATGGTAGGGTACATTTCCCTTTGGAGGCAACAAACATAGGCCTTGACCCTCTCTGATATGTAAATGAAAAAAGTGTGATGGTGGCCTTTTTGGTGTCTTGACTATGGCTGTGATACTTGGTGTTGTCATCAACTCTTTCATCGTTTCCTGTATTGTCCTCACCTTCATTTCCTTCATCATCAACATGCTCACTTCCCCTTTCTTCATTGTATTCCTCTGTATCTTCTTCACTTTGATTTGGCTCATCACCAGGAATATTTTCCTCTTCAACCCATCTACTATCATTACTGTCATTATCACTGAGAGGCTGATTGTTGTCATGACTTTCATGACTATCTTCTTCCTTGTTTTTTTTTTCCTTACTGTCCTCTTTATCAGTGTCATCCTCTTTTTCTCTATCACTATTTTTCTCACTGTCATGCTGCCTTGTCTTTCTCATTGTTTTCATCTTCATCATCCTCTATTTCTTCATGCTTATCATCATGACCCTCCTCTATTTCCATGTCTTCCACTTCTTCTTCATCTGCCCCTTCATGCTCAAGGAGGTAAAAACAAAGGGTCACTTTGCATTTAAGACCTAGGGTTTGCACAACTAGGGTTTGAAGGATAAAAATGAAAATGGTGGTGATGGAAACCTTTACAAATGAGTGATATGGAGGCAAGTGTATGATTGTTTTACCTTTAATTTGAGAGAGGGTTTGTTTTGAACCAGCTTTTGGTTACCATATTTTCACACCTTTCTGATTTGATGATGGTTTACTTGGAGGCCAGAATCAGTAATTTTGCAATGAGGACCTAGGGCTTTCCAAACTAGTGTTTAATCATTTCTCTAGCTACCAAATTAGGAAAATTTCTTGGAGAATAAGGAGGAGAGGCCACCTACCAGCTTTAAATCTTCTGTAGCCCTTTGAATGCAACTTGGAGGACGAATTTTAGCCTTGGGGCAAGTTGTTTCCTTGTTTGAGGAGCCTCTGCATTAGCATAGCGCCACTTATTTGCGCAGCGCCAAAAATGGGTCCACCTGCAGCCAAGTTTTAATGACCTTCCCAATGTCAGATTTGGGCCTGTGATATATTGTTGGAAATATTAACCTATCTACTTTCCAAATATACCATTTTTTCCCTGATTGGAGTTGATTTGCCCTGCTAAAAGTTTATCTGCCCAAGACTGGTCAAAAAGTGTTGAATGATGGTGTGAAAATGTAGAGTGATGGTCTAGACAACTTTTGGATGCCTTCCTCAACCTAAAATTTAGCTCATGATAGCTAATTGGAAATCTCTTCCAATATAGTTGTCCTTTGACCGATCAAAAAAGTCATTTGGACACTCCAGTGATGATAAAACCTGATTTTCCCAAGGTCACTCCAGTAGTGCAAAAATTCTCCTGTGACACCTGTATTTTTTACATTTCTCCCAAACCATGATACCTATGTAAAAATAGAAGGATTTTTTTATTCTTAGACCTATGATGGAAAAAAAACTCTCTCACTTTTTCCAAATTCATCTCTATTTGGTCAGAAACATATTTTTAAAAAAAACTGGCCCTAGGTGTGGCAAATGACTTGGCCCTTGGAATGAATTCTTGGAAAATGATGGAGGAATGATGGTTATGCGTTGGTATGTACTTATTCTTGCTGATATTATCTATCAAATGGATCCTTCGCTCTTATGCCTCCTTTCCATAGCAAACCCTAGCTTAGTTGGAAGAGGAAATTAAGGTTTGTTGTAGGGGATTTAGGACTACCTTGTAGAGGGAGGGGAATGAAGGGGTTAAGGGTTGTCTAAATTCTTGGGGAGATTTTGGGGAATAGGGATAGATGTTAGAGAGTAGGGGAAAGTGGAATTTCAATAATTGAGTGAGGGAATGGGGTCCAAAAGGGAAAAACACAGGCGTAGTCTTGAAAAGTGTCAAATTGTAGCAATAGGCTAGGTTTTGTAGAAAAATGATGAGTTTGAGGGATAGGAGTGATGGGAAGTGTTTATGAAGGTATATTAAGGATAGGAGGAGGTGTAAGATCATCAATATACAAGCCTTGTTGATGATTTAACCATGGAGGTCATGAAACCAAGAAAAATGCCCGCAAAAACCCTAGTTGGATAATGGAGTCATAGGCAAGGGAAAAACAGAGTAATGAGATTATGGGTGTGAAAATGGGACAGAGATGAGAAGCATGAGTCCATGAGGGATCTTCTGTGAGTGATAGGCTGAATATGACATGATAAAGTAAGTAGATATTGAAAATTTATCTTAATGATAATGAAGGCGGTGAGATTTCTAGAACTCACAATATTCATGAATTTTGTTTCTAGAAATCTAGGATAAGCATTTAGTCATCTATGAAAAGAAAAAATTACTGATGACTAACATGAGGGACAAGGACAAGATGCACCTACCAATTTTTGACTTTTTTGCAGGGTCTTGAAGGTAGTTTGGAGGGTGCTCCCTTGTGTTTTGGCAATTTGTTTCAATTGAGAGGGTTTCAAGCCTAAGCGCAATGCCTGCCCTCATGCAGGCCCATCGGTCGCCTAGGCGCAGTGCTACATTATTTGTGCAGGCCTGCTGGTCTCCTGGGCACAACGCCGGGTGGAAATGGGCCTGTCAGGTCCTATTTAAGCACACCATTGGGCACTCCTAGGCAAGTTGAGCTCCTCCTGGGGGCAGTGCTGCCCGCGTGCAGGTCTACCGGTCTCCTGGGTGCAGCGCTGGGAAAATTCTTGTGGGTCTGTCGGGTTCCTGAGGGAATGGGTAGCACCCACCTATAAGCATAGTGTGCTCCCTTGTATGCACAACACAATGTATTTTTACACTGCGGAAACTCTCCTACACACAACGCTAGATCTTGTAAGCGTAGCGCCTGCTCCAAAGTGTAGCGCCAGGAAAACTTGCCCGAATTTAGACTGAAACTCAGAAATTTCTTCTTGAATGCTCCTTACTCTTTTTTCAAGTGACAAATCAACTGAGTGATAAACAAAATGTTCTTTTATAGTCTTAGGAAAACAAATTTATCTCTTTCAAACCCACTTTCTAATGTTTTTTAGTCCCTTTATCACTTTGACTGATATATTTTTGACCTTTCATAGTAGGTGACTTAAAAACCTTTAAATGGCTCCTTTTCCTTTTGTGGAATCTTGCTTAGCACTGTTAAAACTTCTTTTTCTTGCATTGTGAAGTTGAAATCATGTTTTTCATATTTTTTGACATTTCTGAGTGTGGGTGACCTGAAATATGGTTTTCCCTTATCTCTGATTTTCTTGAGGCACAATAAACCTATCTATGATAAGTACTGTTTTCTTCATAACCATGTATGCCATCTCCTTGTTAGGCCACTTCTGATTTTTGCAGGTTCCATGACATGATGATTTGGCCCTTTCTGATGTTCTTGGTATTTGAAACTTTCAGTTATACAACAGCAGCAACCTGATGATGAACTTGACTTCTCATCTTAAAACTCAACCATATGCTCTTATTCCTTTGATCATTGAGTGCAAAATGACTAAAAATGAAGGCTTGACCTTCCTTATACTGATACTCTTTCATGCCTTCCCTTTGAGGCAGTGAAAAAATTTACCTTGGCAAACCTTAGAAGTCACCTTCAAGAGCCTCTTCAAACTCTCTTTCTGTTGTCATCATGGAGGCTCCTCATCTTCATTTCACCTTATTTGCCTATCTTTCCAAAACCCTAGTTTTTTAGGGCTGTTAGAGAAGAATCATTAGTGTTGTCTTCTAAGTTCTCTATAGCCCTTTCAAGTTCATTCATTTTTGTTCAGTTCACCTTACCTTTTTCCCTTCTTCATTTATAACTTCTAAAAATCTTCAGTTCATGCTTGGTTGTGCTGGTGTGCCTCTATCCTTGTGATTTTCTACATTGGATTTGCTTGGCATACTGTTGGCCCAATTAGTGCCTAAAAACCCTGTTTTCCCTTGATCATAGGTTACTTCCTCTTCCATTTTCTTGTGTATATCTTCTAATGAGGGGAAGGCCTCTTACCTTACCAATTTTTTTTTCTGATAGCCACCTTGACACTCCTGCAGAAATGTCAAAAATGAACAACTGTCCTTTGCAGAATTTTTTCCTTGGCAAAGCATTCCTCCTTGGAGATTTTCTTGATCTAACTTGGAAAAACAGGTTTTGACCTTCCCTCCCATTTGATTCAACTTTCTAGCATATTAAAAATAGTGATTTAGAACACCAAATATAAACTTACAACCTAGGAAACCCTAGTGACCTATGGAAAACTCCTTTGACTTCTTCTTTGACTGAAAGCTTGGCTTAGGGTACTTAAGTATGAAAAATAGAGATTTTGGCTATTTGATGTATTGAAGGTCCAAAATCCAATGTACTTGACTTATATAAAGAGCCTACAGAGATATTTTTGAGACCATCAATGCTTGAGGCATCTCGTAACATAAGAAGGAGTAAGATGGTTGGTGATCCTATGTTGCAAGTGGAGGGGTGAGGTAAAGGAAAAACACAGTGTTGTGGTCATAGGTGGGAAAAATAGGATGAAGATGAGTGACATGAGCCCATGAGGGGTCCTTTAGGAGTGATATGCTAACCAGGGAATGGAAGAGTAGTGAAATAGTGAAAAATTTATCCTAAGGATAATGAAGGCAGTGAGATTTCTAAAACTCACAATATTCATGAATCTTGTTTTTAGAAATCTAGGACAAGAATTTAGTCATCTAAAAAATAGAAAAATTACTGATGACTAACAGTGGCTCCACTTCGGGAGGGCAACTCCTTTTCAGGAGGTGTCCAGAATTTCAGATATCAAATCTCTGAGTTTATGAAGACTAGTGCGTCATCCATTGGGAAGATTTTTCTTCTTTCTTTTGATGATGTTTCTCTTGAAGGTATGATCTCAAGAATCTAAAAAAAATGATTTCTTCAACCTCATCTCTACCTACCCAGGTTACTTTACCTAGAATTTTTTCTTCCTTAGGTGCACTTAAACTAGCAAACACTTGACATTATTTTCTTTTGAAAGCAAAAACAAACGATCTACTTGTACCCTTATTGCTTCCATGAGTTCATATTATGCTAGTGAAATATTTTATTCTCTACGTAGACTAACTGACTATCAATATTAAGCTGTATGAAAAACTTCATTCTCTAAGCTATTGCCATGAAATTGAAAACATGATTTGAACCAGGATTAAGCAATCTGATTCACCATGGGATGTGGCATTGGAACAAGTTGCACACAAACATTATTTTTGCACAAACAAAACTAGAAAGCATGAGGGTTGTGTTTCATCATTTGTTAATCATCCCCATCCTTCTCTTTGGTTCATTTTTTATCATGGAGAACCAATATCTTTTCTTCCTAATCTATTCCTACTGACAAGTCAAGTTTTTAGGTGTTTTGACAAGTCCTCTTTCACTAACCTATTATCAACAAATTGAAAAGCATGTTCAGCCATGATTAGGCTAGATGACTGAACAAGACTCTTTTGGAAAAAGTAGTGGCATTTAAGCTTGCACACTTTCGGCAGTATTTTTTTTTGGGTATAGGGTTGTACCTATTTTTCAAATCTGCCCTCTTTTTCCTTCTTTCTATGTTTTTGTGTTTTTACTGATTTTCCTCATGCAATGTTATGTACAATGAATGAAGGTTTCAAACTAGAGGTTCTGACAATAATAGTGCTTCGGTATCCTGTCATTGACAGGGTTCCCAAATAACTCTTTCTCATCTAGCTCTTGTAAAAAGAAAGCATTTTTATCCCTTCTTGAATGGATGATGGAATGATATTTCCAAAAATTATGAAACTTGTCATGCTTTCCTTTGTACTTTCTCATTGATTCTTTCTTCCAAACTTTGTTTCTGTTGAAATCCATTTTAGGTGGAACATGTATTCTTCATGAGTTGTAAAGCAGAAAATGATGTCATCAATGTATATCATGGTGGAATAACTCCAATCAGGATCCATGGCCCTTTTGAAAGTAGCTTCCACACTCTTTAACCCATAAGGCATTTGATCATGCATGTAGATTCCCCAAGGTGCTTTGAAAGTGGCTTTATACTGATCAGTTGGAAGTATTATCACATGGTTGTAATCTGAAACACTATTAAACAATGACATCTTGCTAGAACCTTCTACCCCTTGCAGCATATGATTTTTGTTAGGAAAACTTGTGTTTGTTTTTCAGGGGTGTTTGATATAGGCCTCTAAAGTCTACACATAGCCTATATCCTTTTGCTTTCTTTCCAAGTGACACAATTTGCTCCAAATATTTCTGGTTTGTCTTGAAAGGGATCATACTTGGAGAAATGCTTGTGTCAAAAGGTTTCAAGCTCTCATGACCGCATGTAAAGGCATATCTAAACTCTTTGCACAGTCTTATGTATTTCATTTTTATGTGAGGTGGCAGAGTTTTGGATAACCTGATCATTTTGGGTTTTTCTAGGGTGCCTATGTTGTATTCTTCTATGTCAGCCTCAGTAGGTACCACTTTAGACTTCTTGACACCATATTTGGCATCCAACCACTCTTCTGGAGTGTCAAAACCTTTTGGTGATGAGTTATCTTTGTATGGCAAGACTTTAAGGTTCTTTTGATCCAATTTCCTGGAAGGTCTTGCTATATGAAAATTTTCCAGCATTTTTATCTTGATAGAAGGGAATGGTTATGTTTTTGATGTTTGTCCTTCATTTGAGCAACATTTTTCAGATTCTAAACTTAGTTTTAGTTTTTCAATTTTATCTTCAGTTTGCAGAAAATTAAGTTTAGCTTTGCCATCATATTGTTGTTTCAGGCTGCTAGAGCTTTGGCTATTGAGTTCTTCATACATTGCCTGGTTTTACTGTTGTGGTATGTCTAGATTTGTCTCAATTTAACTTAACTGATCATCAATGTCCTCTTCATTAGATAAAATGAATGAATCTAGATCTGAATGGATGGAATAAAGAGGTGTGTTGTTTGGCCTTTCTTGGCTACTAACCATAAACTTCATGTGTGATTCTTGGTATAATCTTCTTGTTTGGTTAAAAACAGGGATGGTAGCATATGACATGTCTAATTGAAGGTTCCCCTGAATTTTGGCTCCCTAGGATCTAGACAAAAGCATGCCATACTTGGGGGGAATGTCAGCCAGTACTATGTCCATGACTAGGCCCTTAGTAGGGATTTGTGCCATATTGACACATAAATCCTTGATTAGACCGAAACACTTGACTCTGCTTGAATCGAAGGAATACAGGTCTTTGTAAGGTTTGGTTATTTCGAGGCCTAATCTCTCCATCACCACCTTTGCATGAGGTAGTGAGAGGCACTAGATTCTAGCATGGCATTATGTAAGATTTTGTCATGTATGTTTAAGCTGACATAGAAAGGAGGGGTGGCCCCTTCTTGGTACTTTCCATATACTTCAGGTCCAAACAACAGCTCTGGTTTTTCATCAGTCAAGTGTAGAGTGTCGGTATCATTTCCTATGTTCAAAACTTTCAAAACTTGGGACCTGTACATGTCTTCGGTAATCAGTTTAGTGAGGGGTAAGGTTATCTTGATTTTAGCAATTTCCCCCTCAAAACTGAAAGGTACTTGTGTTTTGGGCATATTTACATCAATTTTATCAGCCATAATTTTTTCTACAAGTTTAGTTTTCTGATTCTAAATTGGGACATTGGACAAAAAAAATTTCTCCGGGCCACTAGTAGTTGCACTAGGGCAGCTTGGGTCACCACTTTGCTGGCTAGTTTTGTCTTTGTTTTGATAAGCTTGCTTAGCCATGGTGTTGGTATTGTCTGTTGTTCTCTTAGGAGTATTTTAAGGGGTTTTTCTAACAACAGTGTCTGTTTTGTTTCTCTTCGAGGTTTCTTGGTTATTTTTTCTCCTAAGGTCATATTACCTTTGGACCTCCATTATGGAATTTTCAAATCCTAATTGGTAGTCTTCAAAATCCTCATAGTTTTTTTCAGTTTGATCTGAGGAAAAGAAACCTTATTCTTCTTCAGTGAGAAAAACATAACCCTCATTATCAAAACCTATAAAGTTTACATGGTTTTCTTTAGGTTCTTCAATCTCTCTTCCCTTTTCATCTACATAATTGTCTTGGAAAGGGGGCCTAATTTGTTGATCATTGTCTCTTATTCTGTTTTAGGGAGGGTCTCTTCTGAAGTTTGGATTCCGATGTCTGTTTTTGGGATTTTCTTGGTTTTCCCTAGGAGGTGTTCTTTCATTTAGGCTTATCCTCTCCATCATTCGCTCCATTGTTCTAACTAGGCTGTCAATCTTGGCATCAGATGAGGAGGTTGAGGGCATGGTTTCATATTTGTAGGTTAGTCTCTTTTCTGATCTCATCCTAGCTCTATTTTCAATGAGGTTGGCCTCTTCACTCACATATACCCTTTGCATTTCTTATAAAGTTAAGGGGTCTCTCTCTCTTAATTGGTATGTCATGTTTGGATCAAAGCCTTTTGGAAATTTCACTAGTGCTAGGCCTTATGAAGGTTTCGTGTGAGGTGGGAGAGAATTGTACACACTATTGAACCTAGTGCAATAGTGTTGGACACTTTCCCCGACATTTCTCTTAAGGTTGTTATATTTTGAGAGGATTTGGAGAAGGTTTTTATTAATTTCCCAATTGTTTATGAATGTCTGGTAAAGGGAAGGGAGATCATGTATGATGTTAGGAGTCAAGATTTTGAACCATTTTTTGGCTTCTCCTCCTAGGCTTTGGGCAAAGATTCTCATTTTTATGGTCTCTTCTTCTAATTCCATGTTGTCAAAGGCATCATTCATCTTATCTACATGTTGTTAAGCAGTGGTAGATTCAGCTCCGGTAAAGTGGGGAATTTTGGATTGGTAGTCATTTGGTAAAGGTACCAGAGGTTGCGGTAGCAGCAGGGGGTGTACCATGCTGCCATGATGGGAGCTAATGGAATCCAAGGAGTATTTACAAGGGGAAGGCTTGTGAGATGAGGTGGAGGGTGAAGTGGAGTGGTTTGCATAGTGGTGATATGAATGGGTGTGGTGGAAGTAGTTGGACCAAAAAACTGATTCTGGGCAGACTTGGGATGAAAAAAGATAAAGTGGTGGAGAAGCTGAAAGTTAGGAGGAGTGGAAGGAGAGGCTTCTCTACTAGAACTCTGCTGAAAATATATGGGATCAAGGTCAGTCTGGTCAATCCCACTTTGTGAATTGGTTCTGAAATGGTTTCTTGAATGGTACAAGTCAAACTGGGGATCTTGCAAGGCTGTAAGATGTTCAGGGACAGAACTTGCTTTATGAATGGTCCTGACAGTAGTTGAAATTTCAGTTTTAGAAGTTTGCCACAAAATATTTTCTGGGTCATCAACTATAGTAGGATGGTTTGGGTCCGGATGAGATCTGGTACTGATCCTTAGTGAAGCCAGATTTCAAACTCAAAATGTGGAGAGGCTGAAAGTTTAGGACTGTGAAAAAAGTGCAGTGCAAACCTCTCTTGTGTGAAATCAACCAAGCGCTGCACCAGAAAGAAGAAGAGTTTGACCAAATGGAGGCCACACTTACCATTATGGTCCCCGCTCAACGATTGGCCCGAGTGCGCACCATCCATGCGATCAGGGATGACATGGAAGTCCTTTAGTAGTGAAAGAATACTTTGAGTGATCGCCTCAAGCCGTGGGTTGATGAGGCCCTTAAGCTGCCTCAAGATGTCGACATTGCAGTCAAGAAACTGAACCAGACGTTGGAGAGCATCACGACTGCTACAGAAGGCCCAACTTCGCAGAAGTTGGTGGAGATAGCCCAGAATGTTGCCGCGCAAAGTGAAGGTGTGTTGCTCCCATTGGTTGAGGCAATCAAGAAGCTGCAGGCAAATATGGAGAAATCACAACTGCAGTGACTCGGGACGGGTCACAAGATTTTGTTGGGGGCCTGTTGGAACGAGGCTCCCTAAGCTACGAATTTTGTATATTTTTGTATTAAGTAGTTTAACGCAGGGGTTTTGGGGTGGGTCAAAGCCCTGAATGCATTGTAATGGGTCAAAGGGTAGACCTAGAGTCCGCAAGCCACAGTTTGCAGACCACAAGATAGCATAGGCTACATCGATATAAATAGATGAATAGTTTGAGTCTAGAGGTAGGCAAGAATTAAGATTGATGCTACGTGCAAACTGTTAGATCTATTTTGGGTTGTTTTGGGTAAGGATTCCTACTCGCTATGTGCGCAGAGATCCTTAGTCCTGTTGTGTGCGGACCCCTCTAGGTTGTGTGCATGGGCTGGTTTTGGTTGTAAGTGGATCTCAGGATTAATGAATGCGAAGTATTGATAAAGTATCTGTGTGATTTTTACTGCTAAAGCGTATCTGTGATGGTTAATTAGCTGCGAATATATTTGTGTTTCTTCATAAGTATATCTATGAATTCTCTGTGATGGTATCTGTTCAAGCTGCAACTATTAGTGCGAATGTATCTGTAGCTGTGTTTATATTATTATGTGCTGGTAATTGCTAATACACGTGTGGATGCAAAGGTGTTGGTTAGATTTGTGAATGGTAATAAGATATGTTATGGTTCATAACTTATTATACTGATAAAGGCCTGCGATTAGACTTACTATGTACAAATCTGATAAGATGCGAACACATATCTGCCCCAACTTACCTACTCTACCTCAGGGTGCGGAAACCTGGTTCCAGCACCCTCCCATATTTCTTCGGGTGAGACCTTGGCCTGTGTAATCAGGTCATTGCCAAGAGGGCCAATATTATAGGGGTTTATTGGATTAAAACTTTAACCTTCGAACCTGGATCAGGACCCCTCGAGCCAACAAGGGGTCTACTTGAACTGGTCCCAGTTCCTGTGTAACAAATTTTTGGAAAGCATACGCGAGGCCCAGGATCATGGAAGGGAATTCTGCTACTCCTGGCTACTGCTCCTCATCGCATTGGTCGCATGGGAAACCCCCGAAGACTCGGTCCTCCCTGAGCTCGAGCCAGACATGTGCGAAGGGGCAGGATACGTGAATTTGTGGGACTCAAAGGATGAGCAACACATTGAGGACAATAATTTTTTCTGGGTCCTATTTTAGAGGGGGCCGGCAGCATCAATCCACTCCCAACCGTGCTTGTCACCGGTCATCTACAATAAGTACAAGAGCATCGCAGCATTCTAGGTCACGATGCATAATGTGAAAATCCAGGGCCGTAAGGATCCGTCATGCGTATCACTACCATATATGGTCATTGATGAGGAAATCGACCAAATCATGGCCTCTTGGCCACCACACTAGAGACTGGGCTTCAAATCAGGTACAGCTAACACTGCAGGAATGAGCACCAAGAAGACCACCCCACCTGATACCACTAAAGAGATAGAAGGACATGGCAAGGATGCCTTAAAGGGTGCGAAGCCAGAGTCACAGCAGGACTCGAAGAAAGATATGGATATAAAGGGTCTAGATGCACAGGGTGTTGACTCCCCATGTGGTACCAAGTGGACCACCAACCATCTCAAAGGCCAACAAAAGAAATGATGGACTACAAGGCCCGGTAGGGAAACCGAAGTTACATTGACGGAGGAAGACTTGGAGCAGATTGTAGACGTAGTCACCCTCGTATCAGAAGATAAATGGTTGGCTTTGGAAGAGCAGCAGAAGGAAATGGTCACTGCGCTCCAGTCTAAGCTCCGGGATCTGTAGCTCAAAACTGACACCCTGCAAACAAGAATAATTCGGGCAAGGACACCCCTAGCAACCAACAGTAAACTGATCGTCAGAACTGAAAGCCACCTCTACTCCTTGCCCGACGCAGCACTCACTTTGAGCCCGCCTGCCTTAGGTGCATAAGTCTAGGCCTACACAGAGGTGGAATTATATTTGGCACTGCTTCCACACGAACCTCTACAGGTCCTCCACACCACCCTCTTCGAGGAGACCCAACATATATACCTCTGAGTGCATCAGCAGCTCATTACAACTTAGTAGACGATCATTGAAAAAAATACAGAGGTGTCCCAGGCGTAGGCTGCATGCACCCTTGCCTCTACGCAGCAGACAGAGTTGGAACATCTGATCAGCAAGGTATGCGTAGATGTGGCGGAAGATATCCCAGCTTCTGCTACCCCCCAAGCCAAGATTGACGGGCTTGTTGCAGCCCTAAAGGCTTCAAGGACCGAGATTCAGACTGTCAAGACCAAGATGGAGAAGCAGATTGCTGCCTTGCAGGCCAAATTGCAGCTAGAAACTCCACCTGAGGTAAGAGCCCAGCGAGTCGCGTTGGTCAGAGAGGCCACCAATGCCATTACAGCTTAGATCGCCGAGGGTGCATAATTGTTGGAGACATATATGCAACTATGGTCTAAGGTGTAGCGCGATCCTCTCCTGTGCGAATTTACTCAAGAATTACGCCATAAGGAGGAAGAGTTTGAGCAGCTAGAAGCTACTATGTCCACTTTGATCCCAGCTCAACGCCTAGCACAATTGCACACCAGACACACACTTAGAGATGAAATCGAAGAGAACTGCCACAAAAATAAGGTTCTCAGTGAACACCTCAAGCCATGGGTTGATGAAGCCCTCAAGCTATCTCAGGAAGTGGATGTTGCAGTTAAAAAACTGAACCAGACCTTGGAGAGTGTCATTGTTGCTACTGAAGTTCCAACTTCATAGAAGTTGGTGGATATTTCATAGAACGCTGCTGCGCAGAGTGAAGGAGTGCTTCCCCCTCTATTTGATGCGATCAAGTAGCTTCAGGCGAAGATGCAAACCCCACGGTCAATGTGACTATGGACAAGTCACAAGATTGTGTTGGAGGCCTATTGGAACGAGGTTCCCTAAGCTGTTTTTTTTGATATATTTTTGTAATAGTCAGTCTTGCATAGGGGTTTTGGGGCAAGTCAAAGCCCCCAATTTTTTTTAATGGGTTAAAGGGTAGCTCTAGGGTCCACAAACCACGTTTGCGGACCATAGGATAGCAAAGGCTACAATGATATAAATAGATAGATAATTGGGTCTAGTAGGGAAGAATAAGTAATATTAATGCTATGTGTGAATTGTTGAGATCTGTTTGGGTTGTTTTGGGTAAGGACTCATGCTCGCTATGTGTGCGGAGATCCTCAGTCCTATTGTGTACGGACCCCGTTGGTTGTGTGCACGGGCTATGTTTTGGGTTGTAATCAGGATTTTGGCTACTAATGAATACAAAATCTATTTGAATTTTCTTGTGATATCTGGATTGATCGTGTTTATTACTGAAGTGCATCTATGTTATTGATTTATGCTGCGAATGTATCTGCGATCTATGAATTAGCTGTGATTATACTGTTCTATGATGGTAATTACTGATGCACACATGGATGCAATTGTATTGATCTGATCTGTTAATGATAGTAGATTTGTTATGGTTATATGTTGATTATACTATTATAATCCTGATGATAGACCCGTTCTGTGTGATCCTGATAGTTCAAAGATCTGCCTTAATTACCTACTCTCTTCCAGGGTGTGGAAACCTGGTTCCAACACCCTCCCATACTACTTCGAGTGAGACCTTGTTTTGCGAAAGTAAGTCATTGCCGAAAGGGCGAGTAGTATAGGGGTTTTTTGACAAACCTTAACCTCCAAACCTAGGTGAGGACCCCTCAAGCCAACAGTCAGGGAATATTATTTTCAGCAGACTATAAAAAATACATAGTCATCTAGTGATACTTTAGAATACATGAGACTAATAGTGGCTCCATCTGGGGAGGGAAACTCCTTTTTTGGAGGTGTCAAGAAAATTTGTAGATTAGTAGCCTGATGTATTTGGCTGATTTTCCATTTTGTAATGCTGATATGCTACAATTTTTATGATAGTGACCTCTAAAACTGAAATCCATGTTTGCAGCAAATTACTTCTACCTACCCATTATTCTATCTAACATTTTTTCTTCACTGATTGGGTGCATTTAGATTTGCAAACCTTGACATCATTTTTCTTTTGAAAAAAAACTATCTAACTCTACCCTTATAACTTCCCAAGGCTCAGATTAGACTGATGAGCTCTTTTATTCTCTACCTAACTACTAATTTGCCAAGATTAAACAGTTTGGCCATATTTCATTCACTAACTATCAACATGAAATTTAAAACATGAATGTATCAAGATTAAATAGTTTAATCATCATGGATTGTGGAATTATTTGAAGAAACTACACACAAATTTTATTTTCAAAAAATTAAACTAGTAAATGTGTAACACTTTCAGACACATTCATTTTTTGGTATGGGGCTTACCTTTTTATTTTTATCTGCCCTCTTTTCCGCTTTTTCTTCCTCTCTTTTTGTCTTTTTTAGATCAAATTATTTTGAGATTTGTTTAAGAAATGTTATAAACTGAGATTTGTTTAAGAAATGTTTAAACTGAGATTCAGCACTTTGTCTCCAATGTTAAAATCATTTGCCTTTGTCCTTTTGTCAAAGAGTTTCTTGATGTTTTCTTGTAACAACTGTGTTTTGTTGTATACTCCTTCTCTAGTTTTCTGTAGCTGAATAGTTTGGTTTATCCTTATTTTTATATCATTCCCTTCAGAATGCACCTCTTGAATGAGCTTCAATACTAGCACTCCTAAGGCTATTGGGAAAATTGCATTTGTTCCATAGACTAGATGATAGGGTGACATATCTGTTAGTCATTAGTATTTTTCATTATCTGTAGCTGACTAAATATTGGTTCTAGATTTCTAAAAACAACATTCTTTGAACATTGTGAGTCTTAGAGATCTCACTGCCTTCATTATCCTTATAGGAAAATTTTCACTATTCTATCAACCCTGCCATTTCATGCTCACCCTACCACTCTTAAAGGACTCCTTATGGGCTTGTGCCACTCATTTCCATTCTTTTTACATACCTATGACCTCATTACTTTGTTTTTCCCTTGCCCATAACTCCACTTTACATCTAGGGTTACCTAAAGCCTAACTCAGTCCCATGATTCCCAAGTTCCTCAAGCAATGATGGTCTCAAAACTATCTCTGTTGGCTCTTTAGATAAATCAAGTACATTGGATTTTGGATCTTCAATCCAACACTTTGAAAAATACCGTGTTTTCACATGAAGCCTTCAAAGCCAATTTTCAATATGGGTCAGGTAAAAGAAACCCCAATTGGTCAATTAGGGTTTCATATGTTCCAAGGTCATGATTTCCAAAGAAGACTACCATTCAATTTCAGAGTATGCACATGAGGTAATGGAAAAGCTTGACACTTTTGTAGAAGTGTTGAAATTTCCATCAGCAGGAGGAATTGATAAGGTAGATGGTCTTCTCCTATGTCAAGACACTTCACAGCATAAGAAAGGGAAGCAATTTGGTCTTAAATAAAACTAGGGTTTTGCACTTGATAGTCCAGCGGAGTGCCAACTTGGTAATTAATTGCAGAAATGTAAGTTGAAAAGCATGGTTTGAACTCGATGACAACAAAGAAAGATTCTGAAGATGCCACTGTGATTGGACTCCAGAATTGTAAAAATGAGTTTTCCATGTCTAAATGAGAAAAATATGAGGTTCATCTCCAAAGGTGAAAGTAAAGGAGGTTTTTAAGGTTGTTGTTGTGTCAATATGAATAGGTCAAATCCTCAGTATCAAAAGGAAAATAAATCTCATAACTCCAGCAAACTGCCAGCCAGGGATAAAAAGCTAAGTTTCATACTGTAAATCATACAGGATTTTGAAGATATCACTATGTAATCATCACAAAGGTGTCAAGATCAGTTTGCAATGCCTCCAAGAACAAAGGGAAAATTTAAACTCATCATTTCAGTAACCTGCCTGCAAAACAGTGTAAAAGGTTAGTGAGAAAATGTGAAAGGTTGAGTTGAATTTCACAATGAAAGCCACAAAGGATTTTGAAGCTGATATTATGTGTAATCATCACAGAATCATCAAAATGAACTTGTTAAATCTCAAGGGAGTAAAAGCAAAGCCAAGACAATGTTTTCAGTCACCTGCAAGGAAAAAGTAAAAAATATCAGTGAAGAGGGCAAAGAAGGCTTAACACAATAGGAAGTGGGTTTCAAAGACTAAATTAAACTTATATATACCCATCAAACCCATATAACACTTCAAGACATTCATTGTTGCCTTACAGAGGACTAGAAATTTCAAAGGGAGAAGAAATTGTGAATTTTTAAGCCTAAATTGGGCAAAGTGTTTTGGCTTTGCACCCTTAGGTTGGCGCTGCACGCCTGGAGTTAGGCACTGCGCCCCTCGCACTTTCCTCCTATGTATTTTACACAGGCGCTACATGCCTAGAAGTGGGCACTGTGCGCCTGGCAAGGCGTTGTGCCTTTACCCGAACCGACCCCCATCTTACCTTCGGCATTGCACCCCTTGGCCTAGGCACTACGCGCTTGGCCAGGAGGGCCTCCTACACCCTAAAAACACTCAAATCAACTAAAATTTTCTCCAAGACATCACCAAGGGTTTGCAAGCACCGGTAGGGGTAAGTACAGCTCATCAAGCCCCTCTTCAAGCATTTGTGGTGATTTATAATTAAAGGAAATTGAAGACCTTAAGAAGGAACCCTAGATTTGAACTCAAAATCACTATTTGAATACTCCTTCATCTTCCTGCAAAGGGAAGTTAGTTATAAATAGAGAGATCACATTGTTGGAGGTTACCCATTCACCTAAGTTGTCCCTAAATTTCTTTTCAAATTGACATAAGCGCAAGGTGCATCAAAACATAGTTTTAACAAGAAACAAAGGGTGGTCATTGAGTTTTTCCTCTCACTCATATTCATATACCTTACACCCTCACTCATTCACCTCATTCACTTGTAAAATCTGCCATTCCATTACCCTCTTGAAAATCATTTTCATATCAGTGCTAGGGTTTCAAAGGCAGAGTGGTCAAAATTTTAAGAGGGAGAGACACTGGCAGTGAAGAAGAAGGCAATAAGGAGGCTGATGCAAATGAGGAATCAAGCAGTGAATAAAAGAGCATTGAAGGCTGTGAGGCAAATGTTAATGAAGAAGAAACCAATGAAGAAGAGGTTAGTGAGGCACATATCAATAAGGAAGAGAGCATAAATGATGATGGAAAAAGTTCAGAAAGCCAAGATGCCAGTGAGGAAAAGGTAAATGAAGAAGAAATCAATGATGACAATAGGACAAAGAGTGATGATGACAGTAGGTCAAATAGCCATGAAGAATGTAGTAAGCATGATAAAGAGGCCTATGAATAATATGTTGGAACCAACGAGGAAAAAAAGGAAATAAAAACTTGGTAACCTGGCTGATCTATCCCCTACAAGCATACCAAACCTAATCAGCAAGGTAAATCTATATTTTGGCACAATTCTACACTTGTGAATTTTTTACTATCTTAAAGGGCCAAAGGCGCAGCGCCACTGGCTCTATGCTCATTTTTGGGGCACTATTTTGAGGAATGATTTACATTTTTGGGTTCCTTAGGTTAAGAACATCACTCTCAGAAAATTTCAGCTCATTTGGATCAAAACTGGTCCTCCAAAAATGCCAAAAACACCCCAAAAACCACCTTTATGCCTTATTTTCAGAGCTGGCGCTACGCCCTTAGCAGTCTTGGGAGAATGCATCTTTGGGCAGGTAAATGAATTCCAATCAGAAAAATAAAGGCATTTTTAGAAAGTAGGTTTGACCATCTTTCCAATGATCTATCATGGAGCTCATTCGGACACCTGCAAGGGCTCCAAACCTTGGTCACAAAACAGGAAATTTTTCTGGTGCAGGCACTGCGCCCTTGGCCTTAGCGCTGTACCCTTCCCTGCAAAGTCAACAAAAGACACAAATTTATTGAAAAATATATGTTTGAAGACTTTTAAGGAAAATTACTCCTATATTATCTCAGAAGTTAAGTTTGAAGATATTTTGCATTTATTAGGTTAGGATATTTGTGCCTTGGGCCTTGCATGGTCTCAGAGGACAAATTTTGCATTTATGAGTAGTTAGAGATATTTTCAAACCCTAGCTAGGGTTTTGGTCCTCCTTGCTAGTTAAATACTGCATTGAGGCCTCATTGTGGTTGTTGGTTAGTTGTTGAACTGAGCATAGGCTCTGAGTTGTAAGGAGTTTTTGGCTTTGGAGCCTTGTAATTATCTTGGACTAAATAAAAATGGAGCTAAGCACACTTGCAGGATTCATGAACATGGCTAATGGTGATGTCTTTCTCATTTTGTACTTTTCATATTCTGTTTAACATATTGTTTCATCTTTCTCTTGTAATAGAATAGAAATGTTAGCTTAAGGTTTGTTGTCAAAATCACATTAAGTCTATCTGCTTCTCTTGCTTTCATGTTTTCCTCTGCTAGGTCAGTTTAGAGAATTCTTAGTTGCTCTCTAATCCCACTCAGCTTGTTTATCTCAAGAATTATTAATGGAGTTAGTTCCAAAGTAGTTTATGGTTAGCCCTGCCCTTTGGAATCACTTAAACATTGTTATTGAGGTCTTTTCTTCGAGGTATTTCTAGTTAGGGTTTGAATAAAGAGAACTATAGTTTGCCCTACCCTTTTTCTCATGTTAAATGGTTGCTTTGAAGTTTCTCTGTAGTTTTATTAAGGAATCTAGGATCTCCCTACTCTTTGTGTTGATTAGCGGTTGTCATTGATGTCAACCCAAGAAGCACCAAAGGGATAACCCATTATTGCATGGGAATTTTGACCTACCAAATTAATATATTCTGGGTCAATAATTCTTTTTATGGTTTCTACTTGTCGAAACGTTTCCGTTGATATATGGCATGCCATGTAATTCTTCACGGTTTGAGAGATATTCATGTTTGAAGTTTGTACCCCCAGTTAGTGGGCTAAAACCCCATGGGGTTGGGGCATGGGTCATTGAAAAGTCATAAATAATATTTTTTAAGCTCCTAAAATCTCTCCCACGTTCACTTGTTGAAGCCCCTCTCAACCTAAGCATTTATATAAATTGTGATCCTCATTTCCTCCTTATGCAAGGTATTTTTCCATCTGAAACAAGTCATCGTGGCATTTTCGCTCTAACTTTTTTTCTACGAAGGTTCAGAAGCTGAAATTTTTATGAGGCGAAGCATAAATCTTGAGAAATTTTTTGTAAACATTTCAGATCAAGGTTCACAACATTTTTGGAGATATGATCTATGGAAGTCAGGATTTTTTCAGGCTCCTAAAATTCATCTCAAAGAAGTGACCTTGGTAAAATCATCATAACTCTCTCTCTGAGCATCGTATTGGAATTCTGTAAAAAGTGACAGATATTGCATAGACCGTAGTTTGAATTCTATTAATTTCAGAGCCGAATGAAGAAAAAATGACACGTGTAATGCCGTACAAGTTCACTTAGCTGAAACATTCCATAATTACGGCATTGTGAGAGATTGGGTATAACTCTCCCTTGAAGAATCCAAATTGGGTCAGACTTGTGGAATTGGAAAGAAGACTTAGAGGAATACTACAGGACTAAAAATTAGAAATTATGGATCTAAAATAACAGAGATACACCAGATTCAATATCGAGCTCCTAGAAGGCAAAGAAAAAGCTAGATCATGTGTTGTCAAGGGTTGCAAAGGACCGGACTTTCTAGGGTAGCAAAGAAAAGCAAGGTGAAACAGAGGGTAGCATGAAAAGAGCATCAACCAAGGTGCATAACAGCAGCAAGAAGTTCATCCTATGAAGTCTTCAAGTGGGCAGCACTGCATACAATCATTGTAAAGGTATCATTGTACTTAGTCATTGTAAATACATTATTGTACAAATTGTACTAGTATCTATCTACCAAGAGTTGAAGAGGCAGTGTCGGGTGGTCTAGGATCATCATTAGGTGGTTGTGTCATAGTTGGGGTTATGTTCTAGTGTGTCTTATTCTTCTACATCATTCTATATCATTGTAAAGTAGACCATTTTCCCTAGTACGGGAGTCCATTCTTCTTTTATTCTTCTATAGGGTGGTAGGGTGGTGCTAGGGTGAGTTGTAGCTTATTGGGTGTTGGGGCATCCGTTTAGTTGAATAATGAAGAATCTCAGGTGTTGGAACGTCCATCCAGTGGGAGCTGGAGAAGAATGCTTTTCTAGATTCTAGGAAGTTGGAGCTTTATTTTCAATTGGAGTTGAATATTAAAGAATTATTAGAAAAGCATTAGGTGGTTTTTGTCCTAGAGTGGGTTTCCACCTTAAAAACTGTGTGCATTTGTGTTCCTCTTGTTTGCTGCTATCATTGTACAAACACTGATAATAATTGAAGATTAACTAATGCTCTAATTGAAATAAATACTGATTCACCCCCCCTCTCAGTATTTCCAACAATTGGTGTCAGAGCTTGGTTCCTTCAATAGCAGTTTAACAGCTGGAAGGAGGTCATGGAGCATACCAAGAATGGTGTACCTCTATTCAATGAAAATAATTATGCACTTTGGAAAGGAAGAATGAAGGTCTATCTCTTGGCGCAAGGTTACGAAGTATGGGACACTGTTCAAAATGGATTTACATCAACTGCGGATGAACAAGGTAAGAAGAATTTGGTAAATGATGCAAAAGCAAAGAATATTATTATCAGTGGAATTATTGAATCTGATTATCATAAGGTGTTGGGTTGTAAAACCGCCAAAAATGTATGGGACAAGCTTGAGAATATATATGCAAGTGACTCAAATGTCAAAGAAGCAAAGCTTCAAATCTATAGAGCAAAATTTGAGCAACTCAGAATGAAAGAAGATTGCAACATTGCTGCATACTTCCAATACGTTGATGAAATAACCAATACTCTGGAAGGATTGGGAGAGCCAGTTGACGAGAAGAATATTATACAGAAGATTCTTAGAACGTTACCAGGGAGATTCAACCCAAAGGTATCGGTCTTAGAATACAGTGCAAATCTGGACAAACTCAGCAAAGAAGAATTACATGGAGTTCTCATAGCATATGAAATGAGACTTGATGAAGAAAAGGGTACTTCAAATCTAGAAACTACGTTCGTTGCATCTAAGAAAACCAATAAGGACAAAAAACCTTCAATTGAAATGACATGCACCTGAAAGTGTGAAGAAAAGGGAGATGATGGAGAAGGTCTTTCAGATGAAGAATATGCTTACTTTACGAGAAAACTAAAAACTGTTAAGGGAAAATTCAAAGGTAAACTTCCATTGATGTGTTTCGGTTGTGGTGAGGTTGGTAATTTCATAGAAAAATGTTTGAACAAAAGTGATGGCAACTCAAAAGGAAAGAAAGGCTTTAAGAAATTCAACAAGCAAGGCAAAAATAAAGGATCCAAAAGGAACTTTCTCTCTAAAGAAGATAGCTCATCATCCGATGAAGAAAGTGACAGCAAAGAAGAAGCCAATGAGGAAGTATTGTTTATGGCCAAGCACAATACACAAGAAGTATCAAACAATGAAGAAGAAGGGTTGACCATAGAAGAATTTTATGAGGAGGAAATCAAGCTTATAAAAGAGCTCAATGCTGAGAAGATCCATTCCAATACTCTTCAAGAACAAGTTCAAGGTCTCAAAATTGAAGTTGAAGAACAAAAATGTATTTAAGAGTCACTTCAAAAGAAGTTGGAAGAAAGCAACCAAGAAAAGGAAGCATTAGAAGCCGAAGTATTCTCACTGCGTAAGGAAGCGAAGAAGGGAAAAACTATCCAAAACTATGCCAACAGTTCAAGGGCATTGGAATAAATCATCAACAATCAACGATCTTACAATGACAGAACTGGCCTTGGTTACAAAGAAGAAGAAGCAGGACCTTCTACAACAAAATAAAATGAACCTATGATATCTGACATACATGTAGACTTCATTGGACAAGATTCACAAGCACATCCTTGGAAGACGATTCCTCGACGAAGATTTTCATCCAGGTACCAACATATTTTTCATGGCTATTGTTATTCATGTGGAAAATTTGGTCATAAAGTTGTATAATGTCGCACATACCCTAGGAACCAATACAATTCCAGGAGATTCTTCAAATATGAATCTCCTAGGGCTCAACGAAACATCAATATATTTGAACATTTAAGAAATAATATGGAATGTTACAAATGTAAGAACTTTGACACATAGCCAGAGACTGCAGACTTGAAAATCCTCCAGAAGAATCTTCGAAGCCACAGAATGAACGAACATGGAAGAAGAAGAAGACTGATAATTTTTCTCTTGCTCTCAAGGCTCAAAACAATAAATATATGTGGTATGTTGACAGCGGGTGCTCAACGCATATGACTGGAGATAGAAGGAAATTTGTATCTCTAAAAGAGAAGAAGGATGGAACTGTATCCTTTGGAAATGATGGATCTTAAAATGTTATAGGATCAGGTACCGTCACTCTCGAAAGCAAATATGTTATAGCCAAGAATGTTCTATTGGTCGAAAACATGAATCAAAATCTGCTCAGTGTTGGACAAATGTGTGATCAAGGACACACAATGCTATTCAACTCCACAAAATGTGAAATCAGGAAAGGCAGGTATGGTAAAATTGTGGCTACAACAAGAAGAGCTCCAAACGACATATATGTTCTGGATGAAGCAACTAAAGCATGTCTACTAGCTAAAGAAGATGAAAGCTGGTTATGGCACAAATGAATGGGTCACGTAAACTTTGAAAATCTTGTCAGGATAAGAAAAAAGGAAGCAGTACAAGAAATGCCGAAAATCTCAAAACCTTCCAACACACTATGTGAGGCATGTCGGCATGGCAAGTAGAAAAAAGTCCAATTTAAAACAAAATAACACTTTGCATCACATCCATTGGAATTGATACATACTAATCTATGTGGTCCTGTGAGAACAAAAGGCTTAGACGGAGAATTATATTTCATGTTAATGATAGATGACTATACCAGGATGACAGTCGTCAGGTTCCTAAAGAAAAAATATGAAGCATTTGAGTGATTTAAGATCTACAAGGAGTTGGTTGAAAATGAAACTGATTTGAAAATAAAGTGTTTAATATCAGATAATGGTGGATAATTCACTTCCAAATTATTTCAGCAATACTGTGACGAAAATGGAATAAAAAGGCAATTTTCAAAAGCATGAACACCTCAGAAAAATGGAGTTGCTGAAAGAAAGAACATAACCGTACAGGAAATGGGTAGAACAATGTTGAAGGACTCAAAATTGGATGAAAATTTCTGGGTTCAAGAAATTGATACAACAATATTCATTATCTACCGAAGTCTTCTCAGAAATAATTGCAAAAGACTCCATATGAATTATGGAAAGGAAAACCAGCTAATGTAAAATATTTTAGAATCTTTGGAAGAAAATGTTATATCAAAAAAGAAGATCAAAATTTGGGTATGTTTGAATGACGTGTTGATGAAGGTATCTTTGTTGGTTACTCACACAAAATAAATGCCTATAAATGCTATAATCTAAGACGAAAACAGATAGTGGAGAGCATAAATGTTACATTTGACGAAGATGGTGTTCTAGCGAGTAATGATGAGGATCTAGAATCTTTGAAACTTGAGACAGAGGCTGAAAAACACACAGATAAAATTGTAGAACAAGAAGCAACTGTCAATGAGGAAGAAGTAAACAATGATCATCAAGATATACCAGAACAACAACAAGAAGCTCGTCCAAGGAGAACAAAACAGTGGATTCAAAAGAACCATCCATCAAATCAAATCATTGGTGACATAAATGAAGGTCAACATCTTCGTTCATCACAACAAGCTCACATTTCTTTTCTAGCAACCTTTGAGCCTAGTAGTTTTGAGGAAGCCAGCCAGAATGAACATTGGGTAGCAGCTATGAATGAAGAATTGGATCAAATTGAGAAGAATAACACTTGGGAATTAGTTCCATGACCAAAAGATAAAAATGTCATTGGGACTAAATGGGTGTTCATGAACAAATTGAATGAAGATGGGCAGGTTACCAGAAACAAAGCAAGATTGGTTTGCAAAGGCTATGCACAAGTGGAAGGAATTGATTCCAACGAAACATTTGCACCAGTTGCCAGAATGGAAGCCATCCGAATGTTTCTCACCTATGCATGTTCAATAAAAATCAAATTCTACCAAATGGATGTTAAGTCAGCATTTCTGAATGGAAAATTAGAAGAAGAAGTTTACACCGAACAACCTGAAGGTTTTCTACTATCACAAAAAGAAGACTATGTCTGCAGGTTAAAGAAGGCTCTATATGGTCTCAAGCATGCTCCCAGAGCATGGTATGCTCGTCTTGATGGGTATCTATGTCAACAAGGGTTCACTAAAGGTACTGTTGATAGCAATCTTTATGTACAAATAGATAAAGATAATTTAAAAATCGTTGAGGTATATGTAAATGATATAATATTTGGTAGCAATGATGATCGACTAAGTAAGAACTTTTCTACAAAGATGAAAAGTGAGTTTGAGATGTATTTACTTGGTGAGCTGACATACTTCTTAGGGATTCAAATATCTCAGCAAGAGAAATGAACATTTATATGTCAAGCCAAGTACATCAAGGAAATTCTCAAGAAATTCAAAATGGAAGATTGCAAACCCATCCTTACTCCGATGGTAACAGGTTGCAAATTGAGCATAGACGACTCATCTAAGGATGTGGATCAGAGGTTGTACAAATCTATGATTGGTAGTCTTCTATATGTAACAGCCTCTCGGCCAGATGTTATGCAAGCAGTTGGACAAGTAGCAAGATTCCAAGCAGCACCAAAAGAATCACATATTATTGTCGTCAAAAGAATTCTTCGATATCTAAAGGGAACAAAAGAATATGGCTTGTGGTATCCCAAGGGTAACAATCTCATTATTAAAACCTTTACAGATGCAGATTGGGCAGGAAGCGTTGATGATCATAAGAGTACTATTGGAGCAGTATTCTATCTAGGTGGTTGTCTCGTATCATGGTTGAGCAAAAAGCAAACTTCAATCTCGTTACCTACAGCGGAAAAAGAATACATTGCAGCAACATATTGTTGTACTCAAGTCCTTTGGATGAAAAAAACTTTGAAAGATCTTCGAGTAAAATTCAGTGAGCCTATTCCCATATTCTGTGACAACACTAGTGCCATCAGCATCTCCAAGAATTCTATCATCCATTCAAAAACAAAACACATTCTGATCAAATATCATTTTGTTAGAGAACAAGTCGCTGAAAAGAATATCAAACTTGAGTATGTTTGTACAAAAGAACAAATTCCTGATATCTTCACTAAACCTTTACCTCATGAAGCATTTGAATATCTTCATCAAAATCTTGGGATTCTCCCAAGTTCTCATTAGATTACAGGTCTGTAGGATGGTTGTGTGTTAGCGGGAGTGGAAGTGTGTATAGGTCCGCAGGATGGTTTTGTTTAAGGGGGAGTTACCCTTTTCCATTAATGTCAAAGGGGGAGAGAATGTTGTAGAAAGAGGTGTCATGATCGCAGGGGGAGTACTTGTGTTGCCATCAATGCCAAAGGGGGAGATTGTTGATCAGCAGTTATCATTGATGTCAACCCAAGCAGCACCAGGGGATAACCCATTATTGCATGGGAATTTTGACCTAAAAAATTAATATATTCTGGGCCAATAATGCATTTTATGGTTTCTACTTGTCGAGATGTTTCCGTTGATATATGGCACGCCATGTAATTCTTCACGGTTTGAGAGATATTCATGTTTGAAGTTTGTACCCCCAGTTAGCGGGCTAAAATCCCATGGGGTTGGGGCATGGGTCATTGAAAAGTCATAATTAATATTTTTTAAGCTCCTAAAATCCCTCCCACGTTCACTTGTTGAATCCCCTCTCAACCTAAGCATTTATATAAATTGTGATCCTCATTTCCTCGTTATGCAAGCAATTTCGCCATCTGAAACAGGTCATCGTGGAATTTTCGCTCGACCTTTTTTTATACGAAGGTTAGGAAGCTGAAATTTTTATGAGGCGAATCCGAAATATTGAGGAAGATTTTGTAAAAATTTCATATCAAGGTGCACAATATTTTTGGAGATATGATCTGTGGAAGTCAGGGTTTTTGCAAGCTCCTGAAATTCATCTCAAAGAAGTGACCTTGGTAAAATTGTCATAACTCTCTCTCTGAGTATCGGATTGGAATTCCATAAAAAGTGAAAGATAGGGCATAGAATTTAGTTTTCACTCTATCAATGTTAGAGCCTAATGAAGAAACAGTGTCACGTGGCATGCCATACAAGTTCGCTCTGCTGAAACAGTCCATAATTAGGGCATTGTGAGAGATTGGGTATAACTCTCTCTTTAACAATCCAAATTGGGTCAGACCAGTGGCATTGGAAATATGACTCAGAGGACTACTACAGGACTTAAAATCAGATATTTTTCATTTCAAATAACAGAGATACACCAGATTCAATATCGAGCTCCTAGAAGGCAAAGAAAAAGCTAGATCATGTGTCGTCAAGGGTTGCAAAGGACCAGACTTTCTAGGGCAGCAAAGCAAAGCAAGGTGTAGTAGAGGGTAGAATGAAAAGAGAATCAACCAAGGTGCATAACAGCAGCAATAAGTTCATCCTATGAAGTCTTCAAGTGGGTAGCACTGCATACAATCATTGTAAAGGTATCATTGTACTTAGTCATTGTAAATACATTATTGTACAAATTGTACTAGTATCTATCTACCAAGAGTTGAAGAGGCAGTGTCGGGTGGTCTAGGATCATCATTAGGTGGTTGTTTCATAGTTGGGGTTATGTTCTAGTGTGCCTTCTTCTTCTACATCATTCTATATCATTGTAAAGTAGACCATTTTCCCTGTTACGGGAGTCCATTCTTCTTTTATTCTTCTATAGGGTGCTAGGGTGGTGCTAGGGTGAGTTGTAGCTCATTGGATGTTGGGGCATCCGTTCAGTTGACTACTGAAGAATCTCGGGCATTCGAGCATCCATCCAGTGGGAGCTGGAGAAGAATGCTTTTCTAGATTCTAGGAAGTTGGAGCTTTATTTTCAATTGGAGTTGAATATTAAAGAATTATTAGAAAAGCATTAGGTGGTTTTTGTTCCGGAGTGGGTTTCCACCTTAAAAACTATGTGCATTTGTGTTCCTCTTGTTTGTTGCTATCATTGTACAAACACTGATAATAATTGAAGATTAACTAATGCTCTACTTGAAAGGAATACTGATTCACCCCCCCCTCTCAGTATTTCCAACAATTTGATCATTACTATATGTTTATCTTAAATGTTTTCTTTGCTTGAAGGTGAAATCACTAGAGAATTTACAATTTTATTGCTCTCTAGGGTTTGCTGGATTGTTTCCTTGATGTTTACTTGCTAGGGTTTCATAAAATAAGTATGGTATGCCCTATATTTGGTTTTTTCTTTTATGCATAGTGATCTTGAAGACCCTTCTTGTTTAAATATTTGTCAAAGGATTCTTAACTGCCCTTTGCACCTACTTTTTTCATAATTTAATGTTCACTTCACTCACCTAAGCCTTGAAGATCCATTTAGATTTGTTAAACTTGCCCTCCGAAGCACTCTTGACCTATTGTTGTACTTTTCTAGACCTTTTGCAAACTCCATAGCCTGATGGTCTAAACCTCTCCCACTCTATCTGTTCTTCTTGACAACCTATCCAACCAAACAAACAACAAAAAAACCCTAATCCTTATAGCTAGCCTAAAATCAAAACCCTAAAATATATCAAGTTACATCTTTCACACAAATATAGAGATAGCCCTCTCTTAGTCCAAGAAGGCTAGGTCCTATGGCTCCAAAGATTGGTTTTATGTTACCCTTGTACATTTGGTCTTACCAATCGGACAAATTACGAGGACCTAACATAATGGCGATCATGGTGGGACTTTCTGAGTCAATGACAATCTAAGTATTCCTTAGGACCTTAGAAAACCCAAAACATCTTAGATTGGTATTCAATTGTTGATGGTGGACAACAAGTACATCCTTAAAACAGTAAGCATCCTCCACCCGGTGACTCCACTAGTCTTCAATAACCCTGTTTACCCCCACTATTCCTCATAGAATCCCCTAGGAATTCATTAATCATGCTGATGGTGGACAACAAAGTTGAAATCATCCACCTGATGACTCCACAACTCTCAATATACCTAAAGACTCCATTTGTAGAAGAATCTAGACTAGTTGAAAAGATGTAGTGAACCTTTTTTATTGACAAAGATGGATCCAAGGATACAATGGAGATATGCTCCAATGAACAAAGATCACATCCCTAGATTCCCACATAAAATTCCTCAGATAAATTGGTACACAAACCTGCCTATATTTCAAGATGAAACATTTGATGACCCCTTGTTACATCTCATCAAATTTCATATACATGTGTGGAGGTTAAAATTTGAATGGAATGAATACTACCTCATGAAATTGTTTATGGAAACATTAGAGGGTAAGGCAAGGGAATGGTATGAAGGCCTAGACCCTCGCACCTTGTTTTATTTGAAGGATTTCCACAAGGTATTTTATGAACACTATAAAGAGTATTTTCCATCTCTGTCATTAGCTGAAAATTGTTGTGATCAATCTGAACATCTCATATAATACCTTCTAAACATTGATGAAGATTTAGGAAATTGGGATCCTAAAGATCTGTCAGAAGAAATTCATGCATTTCATACTCAAGATAACTATTATGACAGCCAAGAGGACTTGGTTGAGGATGAAATCAATCAGGAAATAAAGGAAGATCCACAGGATCTCTCCAAAGGGACAAGTGATGATTCATCATCTCTTCTAGGTGAGGCTCAAGAAGACATTCAACGTCAAAATCAGCCTTCACAAGAGAAAGAGAACTACTATAGTTCTATCCAAAGAAAGAGAAAAATGCCTCCTCTTTTAACTGGAGAGGAAATCAATCAGATTCTAAACATGCAAACAACCTCTAAACCTTCATATGCACAGAACATGTCTATTTATTTTCCTGCTAATCCTAGCTACCACAGATCAAAAAATGGATTTGTAGATCAATTCGAGGAGAAACAATCTGATAATCCAATATGTTTTATTGGTGAAATTACTTATATTGATGATTGTCCAAAATTTGATCAGTATGATGATGGTTATGATATCCAAATAGAAGCTAATCTTGCAGAACAACCATCAATTGGTTTGTGGAAGGAAGTTTAGTTTCATCAAAACAATAATCAACGAATACATATCAGCTATGACACTAATGATGAAAGTATAGAAAAATTGGAAGTAAGTGAAGGATCTCTAACTCTTTTTTCTACTTCATTTCATTCCATCAGAAATAACTTTCATGTGATTATAAATCAGCAACCTTTCAGTTTTGATGTTGGGGTTGGGGAAGACAATGAACTTCTTGAGCAAGCTGTTAATGAAAAGCATTTTCCTGAAATGATTGAGGAAAGAATTTGTGACATAGAATTCTCCTTAGCTCCAGATTTGTAGCCACCAAGTTCCATTGAATTTCAAATTGCAGATGAAGGCTTGGAAATTGATAATCACAGGAGAGTTTCTCTGCTTCCTTCTCAAGAAGATTTATTGCCAAAAATTACTCCTGCTCATCAACATTATGGCCTTCACATAGAAGTCAGCCCACCTAATCAAAACACAACAGGTTTGCTAGAGGACAACATTGCAATATATGAAGAGGCTGACAGTACAATGATCATGAGGAAGAGGCCGAGTTTCTTTCCCAACGGAATCCCAAGCATAGCCAAGTGGACAAAGGAGTAGTCCTAAATGAAGCTTATTTCTCAAATCCTCTAAGCCAGGTATTATTTAAAGATCCCTTTGTTGTTTTCTTAGAGACATTTGAAGAGGGAGTAAAGTATGTCAGAAGAAGTTTGATGCAAGGTTTAAAGAAAATTTTAGGCACTACTATTCAAAATCAAGTAAGGTGTGAGTGGCCTTTTGATTTCTTCAGCATACTCAAAGAGTTGAACAAAGATCACTCATGGAATCATTTACTTGATTGGTTGTATTGGAAAAGGGAGTTCACCAAATTAATGTACATCATATGAAAGTTATATTAGGATAGATAGGTATGAAAATGAGCTCAGCACTATGAGTGTCTTTCTAGATTTAGTTTCAGATTGTTTTGCCAAAAAATAAAAACACAAAAACAGAGAAAAGAAGAAAAAGAGGGTAGTTTTAAAGAATAGGTACAACCCCATACCAAAAAAGAGTACTTCTGAAAGTGTGCAAGTCTAAATGCCACTACTTGAAAAGAATGTCTTGTTCATTCATCTAGCCTAATCATGATTGAACATGTTTTAAATTTATGGTGATAGGTTAGTGAAAGAAGACTTGTCAAACCATGTAAACTTGGCTTATCAGTAGATTAGATTAGGAAAGATGCTGGTTCCCAAAGCATAAATCTGAACCAAAGAAAAATGAGAGGGATGCATAACCAATTATGAATCAAAACCCTCATGTTTTCTAGTTTTGATTGACATAATTTCTGTGTGCATATTGTCCAAATGCCACAGCCCATGGAAAATTAGATTTCTTAATCCTTGTTTGGTCATATTTTAAATTTTATGTTAGTAGGTTAGAGAATAAAGTCTGTAAAACAACTTAATCTTGACAGATGAATAGACTAGGTACAGAATAAGAGAGTTCATTAGCCTAATATGAACTCTTGGAAGTGATAAGGGTACAAGTAGATAGTTTTTATTCTTTCAAAATAAAATAATGTCAAGGGTTTTCGAGTCCAAGTGCACCCAAAAGAAGAAAAAATGTTAGGAAAAATGAGATGGGTAGTTATAACTGATATTGAAGCAATCATGTCTTTTCAGATTTTTGATATCATAGATTCAAGAGAGCATCAACAAATGAATAAAAAGGGATCTACCAAGTACAAGTAAGGTATTGGTCTTCAAAACTCAAAGATTTGAACTCTGAGGTCCTGGACACCTCCTGAAAAGGAGCTGCCCTCCCCAAGTGGAGCCACTGTTAGTCATCATTATTTTTCATTATTTGTAGATGACTAAATATTGGTTCTAGATTTATAGAAACAAAATTCTTTGAACATTGTGATTTTTAGAAATCTCACTTCCTTCATTATCCTTATAGGATTTTTTCAAAATTCTATCAACCCTGCCATTTCATGGTCACCCTACCACTCCTAAAGGACTCCTTATGGGCTTGTGCCACTCATTTCCATCCTTTTTACCTACCCATGACCTCATTACTCTATTTTCCCTTGCCCATAACTCCACTTTACATCTAGGGTTACCTAAATCCTAACTCATTCCCATGATCCCCAAGTTCCTCAAGCAATTATGGTCTCAAAAATATCTTTGTAGGCTCTTTAGATAAATAAAGTACATTGGATTTTGAATCTTCAATCTAGAACTTTGACAAATACTCTATTTTCACTTGAAGCGTCCAAAGCCAATTTTCAGTCATGTTCAGGTCAAAGAACCCCCCACTAGGTAAGTTAGGGTTTCATATCTTCCAAGGTCATCATTTCCAAAGAATACTACCATTCAGTTTCAGAGTCTGCACATGAGGTAATGGACAAGCTTGACACTTTTGTAGAAGTGTTGAAATTTCCATGAGTATAAGGAATTGATAAGGTAGATGGTCTGCTCCTAAGTCAAGACAACTCACAACAGAAGAAAGGGAAGCAATTTGGTCTTAAAGAAAACTAAATTTTTGCACTTGAGAGTCCAATGGAGTGCAAGCTTAGTAATTAATTGCAGAAATGGCCAAAGAAGGTGAAAAGAATGGTTTGAACTCCATGATGACAAAAAAGAAAGATTCTGAGGATGTCATTGTGATCAAACTCCATAATTGTAAAAATGAGTTTGCCATGTCTAAATGAGAAAAAATGAGGTTCAACTCCAAAGGTTAAAGTAAAGGAGGTTTTTAAGGTTGTTGCTGTGTCAAGATGAATAGGTCAAATCCTCAGGATCAGAAGGAAAATAAACTCATAACTCTAGAAAACTGCTAGCCAGGGAGAAAAAAGCTAAGTTTCATAGTGTAAACGATACAATATTTTGAAGACATCACTGTGCAATCATCAAAAAGGTGTCAAGATCAGCTTTTAATGCCTCCAAGAACAAAGGGAAAATTCAAACTCATCATTTCAGTAACCTGCCTGCAAAACAGTGTAAAAGTTAGTGAGAAAAGGTGAAAGGTTGAGTTGAATTTCACAATGAAAACCACAAAGGATTTTGAAGCTGATATTATGTGTAATCATCACAGAATCATCAAAATTCACTTGTCAAATCTCAAGGGAGTAAAAGCAAAGCTAGGACAATGTTTTTAGTCACCTGCAAGGAAAAAGTAAAAAATATCAGTGAAGAGGGAAAAGAAGGTTTAACACAGTAGGAAGTGGGTTTCAAAGACTAAATTAAACTTATATATACCCATAAATCCCATCTAACACTTCAAGACATTCATTTTTACCTTGCAGAGGACTAGAAATTTCAAAGGGAGAAGAAATTGTGAATTTTTAAGCCGAAATTGGGAAAAGTGTTTTGGCATTGCACCCTCAGGTTGGTGTTGCGCACTTGGAGTCGGGCGCTACGCCCCTGGCACTTTACTCCTATGTATTTTACACAGGCATTGTGCACTTGGAAGTGGGCACTACGTGCTTGGCAAGGCACTACACCTTTTCCCAAACCGACCCCCAGCTTACCTTCCGCGTTGCGCCCTTGGCCTAGGCACTGCGCGCTTGGCCAGGAGGGCCTCCTACACCCTAAAAACACTCAAATCAACTCAAATTTTCTCCAAGACATAACCAAGGGTTTCCAACACTGGTAGGGATAAGTACATCTCATCAAGCCCTTCTTCAAGAATTTTTGGTGATTTATAATTAAAGGAAATTGAAGACCTTAAGAAGGAACCATAGATTTGAACTCAAAAGAAATGTTTGAATACTCCTTCATCTGCCTGCAAAGGGAAGTAAGTTATAAAAAAAGATATCACATTATTGGAGGTTTTCCATTCACCTAAGTTGTCCCTAAATTTCATTTCAAATTGACATAAGTGCAAGGTGTGTCAAAACAGAGTTTTAACAAGCAAAAAGGGTGGTCATTGAGTTTTTCCTCTCACTCATATTCATATACCTTACACCCTCACTTGTTCAACTCATTCACTTGTAAAATTTGTCATTCCATTAACCCCTTCCAAATCAGTTTCATATCAGTGGTAGGGTTTGAAAGGTAGAGTGGTCAAAATGTCAAAAGGGAGAGACAGTGGCAGTGAAGAAGAACGAAATAAGGAGGCTGATGCAAATGAGGAATCAAGCAGTGAATAAAATAGCATTGAAGGCTGTGAGGAAAATGTTAATGAAGAAGAAAAAAATGAAGAATAGGTTAGTGAGGAACATATCAATAAGGCAAAGAGCAGAAATGATGATGGAAAAAGGTCAGAAAGCTAAGATGCCAGTGAGGCAAAGGTAAATGAAGAAGAAATTAGTGATGACAATAGGACAAAGAGTGATGATGACAATAGGTCAAATAGCCATGAAGAAAGAAGTAAACATAATAAAGAGGCCTATGAAGAATATGGTGGAATCAACGAGGAAAAAAAGGAAATAAAATCTTGGTAACCTAGCTGATCTATCCCCTACAAGCATACCAAACCTAACCAGTAAGGCAAATCCATATTTTGGAACAATTCTACATTTGTGAATTTTTTATTGTCTTAAAGGGCCAAAGGCGCAGCGCTATTTTTTGGGGCACTTTTTAAGGAATGGTTTACATTTTTGGGTTCCTTAGGCCAAGGAAATCACTATCATAAATTTTCAGCTCATTTGGAGCAAAAATGGTCCTCTGAAAGTGCCAAAAACACCCAAAAACCCACCTTTCTGCCCTATTTTCAGAGGTGGCGCTGCGCCCTGAGCAGTCTTGGGAGAATGCGTTTTTGGGTAGGTAAATGAAGTCCAATAAAAAATTAAAGACAATTTTGGACAGTAGAGTTTACAAGATTTCCAATGAGTTATCATGGAGCTCATTTGGACACCTAGAAGGCCTCCAAACCTTGGTCACAAACAAGCAATTTTTCTGGTGCAGGCGTTGCGCCTTTGGCCTTGGTGCTACGCCCTTGCCTGCAAAGTAAAAAAAAAGATACAAATTTATTGAAAAAAATATTTTTGAAGAATTTTAAAGCAAATTACTCCTAGATTATCTCAGAAGTTATGTTTGAAGATATTTTTCATTTATTAGGTTAGGATATTTGTGCCTTGGGCCTTGCATGGTCTCATAGGGAAAATTTGGCATTTATGAGTAGTTAGTGATATTTTCAAACCCTAGCTAGGGTTTTGGTCCTCCTTTCTAGCTAAATACTGCATTGAGGCCTCATTTTAGTTGTTGGTTAGTTGTTCAACTGAGCCTAGGCTCTGAGTTGTAAGGAGATTTTGGCTTTGGAGCCTTGTAATTCTCTTGGACTGAAAAAAAATAGAGCCAAGCACACTTGCAGGATTCATGAACATGGCTAATGGTGATATCTTTCTCATTTTGTACTTGTAATATTCTGTTTAACATATTGTTTCATCTTTCTCTTGCAATAGAATAGAAATTTTAGCCTAAGGTTTGCTGTCAAAAGAACATTAAGTCTGTTTGCTTCTCTTGCTTTCATGTTTTCCTCTGCTAGGTCAGTTTGGAGAATTCTTAGTTGCTCTCTAATCCCACTCAGCTTGTTTATCTCAAGAATGATTTAATGGATTCAGTGCCAAATTAGTTTATGGTTAGCCCTGCCCTTTGGAATCACTTAAAAATTGTTTTTGAGGTCTTTTCTTCAAGGTATTGCTGGTTAGGGTTTGACTGAAGAGGTCTATTGTTTGACCTGCCTTTCTTCTCATCTTAAATGGTTTCTTTGAAGTTTCTCTGGATTTTGATTAAGGAATTTAGGATCTCCATACTCTTTTATCATTAATATATGTTTATATTAAATGTTTTCTTTTCCTGAAGGTGAAATCACTAGAGACTTTACAAGTTTATTGCTCTCTAGGGTTTGCTGGATTGTTGCCTTGGTGTTTACTTGCTAGGGTTTGGTCAAAGAAGTACGGTATGCCCTATATTTGGTTTTTTATTTTATGCATTGTGATATTAAAGACCCTTCTTGTTTAAGTATTTTTCAAAGTATTTTTAACTGCTCTTTGCACCTACTTTGTTCACAATTTATTGTTCACTTCACTCACCTATGCCTTGAAGATCCATTTAGCTTTGTTAAACTTTCCCTCCGAAGCACCCTTGACCTATTGTTGTACTTTTATAGACCTTTTGAAGACTCCATAGCCCAATGGTATAAACCTATCCCACTCTATCTGTTCTTCTTGACAACCTATCCAACCAAACAAACAACAAACAAACCCTAATCCTTATAGCTAGCCTAAAATCAAAACCCTAAAAGCTATCAAGTTACATTTTTCACAAAAATATAGAGAGAGCCCTCTCTGAGTCCAGGAAGGCTAGATCCTAGGACTCTAAATACTGCTTTGATGTTACCCTTCTATATTTGGCCTTGCCAATCTAACAAATTATGGGGACTTCTTATTTGTTAGCCTGTATGCCCATAGTGCATGTACCAATTTGTTGTGCCATGATTTCTTATTTTCCTCCAGCAACTTTTTAATGATGTTCACGAGACTTTTGTTTGAGGATTCAGCCAACCCATTATCTTGAGGGTAATAATTTGTATCTTTTCCAAAAGTAATGTGATATTTGTGGCAAAAATCCACCATTTTCTTGGATTTAAAGGCAGCAAGATTGTCAGTAATGATTTTCCTAGGACAACCAAACCTAGATAGAATGTTGTTTTCAAGGAATATGATAATTACTGAGTCTGTGGTAGTCTTGGAAGGAATGGATTCTATCCATTTAGTAAAATATTTAGTTTTATTAAGAATCCATTTATGTTGGGCAGAGGAGGAAGGGTGGATTTCTCCAATAAAATGTAGACCCCATTGTGGCAAAGGAGCTTCAACAGAGATTGGCTATAATGGAAAAGGCAACAACTTTATTTTTCCTTCAAAAATTTGACATTTGTGCCAAGAAACTACCATGTTGTGGATGTCTTGGAAGATGGTAGACCAATAGAAACCAGCCCTAAGGATCTTGTTAATAGTGGTTTTCCAATAGAGGTGGCCTCCACACTCCCCTTCATGAAATTTATGCATAATCCTATTTGCATCTTCTTCAGGTAAACATTTAAGAAATATACCACCATAATTTTTCGAATATAAAACCTTTTCCAAAATGCATAAATTTACAACCTTTATTTTCGAGAATCTGGCCTTTGTTTTGGACAAACTAGGAGGATCATTTAAATGAAAAAGCACATACAGTATATCAGCATACCAGGGAGAGTTTAGGAATGCTTCCTGAATAGGTGGAGTCGCCATCTCCTCTTGTTCATCCAATGAGTGGGTCATATTGATATCAAGTGCTTGAAAATTTGTTTCAGTCATTAGTTTAGCCAGTCCTTGTCCCTTGATTAGCTTTGTGGGCTTAATTTCTAGATCATATTCCAATATGACAACAATCCACTTGCCTCTTTTTCCATCAGGATCTTGTGTAAGTATGTCTTTAACCACTATATGAGGCACAAATTTAATGATGTGTGAATGCAGAATGTAGACTCTGAAATCCTTTAGTGCTTTGATTAAGGCAACAACTTGCTTTTCCATGATATTATATTTCAGAGGTGTGTCTCTTAATGTTTGGCTGAAGAATTATATGGGTTGCTCCTATCCTTTTGTAATTTTTTGTATTTTTACTGACTCCTGACTCTCTTTTGAGCATGTTGGTGATGTTCCTCAGGAGTTCTGCAAGGTTTGGAATGAACCTTATTAAGAAATTTATCTTTCCAATGAAATATTATAGCTCTTTGATGTTTCTTGAGTGACTGATTTGCAATATTCCCTCGATCATTTTTGGGTCAATCTTGATCCCTTCTTCAGATATGATGTGGCCTAGAAGTTTTCCTTATTGAAGGCCAAATAAGGATTTTTTGGGATTCAAAGATATGCCATACTTTCTACATTTCTCAAAGACCTTTCTCAAATGAGCTAAATGTTCTTCATCAATTTTTGAATAGACTGTGATGTCATCAAGATATATTACAATGAAGTAACCTATTTCTTCTGAGAAAGAAATATCCATTTCTCTTTGAAAAGTGGCTCCAACATTCATTAACCCAAAAGGCATTTTTACATACATAAAGGTGCCCCAAGGTGTAGTTAAAGTTGTCTTGTGTTGATCATCTGAATGTACCAGCACCTGATTGTACCCTGAAAATCCATCAAGTAGAGATATCCTTTTTGAGCCTACTACCCTTTGAAATATGTGATCCATATTTTGTAAAGGGTACTTTTCCTTCAGGGATGCTTTGTTTAAATTTATGATGTCTATTTAGGGCCTAATTTCTCATGTCTTATTCCTTACAGATACAAGATTTGAAACCCATTCTGAGTACCTGAGTGGGACTATTATCCCAACATCATACATTTTTTTATCTCTTTCTCAACTAGTGGCATTTGGACAGGGTTTATTCTGCGTAATTTTTGTTTAAAGGGCTTCTGGCTCTATTTGAGTGGAATTTTGTGCTGGATGATATCAGTATCATAGGACTTCAAGTCTTCATAACTCCAGGAAAACACATCACTAAATTCTTTGAATAGCTCAATATATTTCTGTTTTATAGGAGCTGGAAGTGTCTTTGATAGTTTTATCATTTTAGGTTTTTTCTCACTGTTTATATTGCAATCTTCTACATTTGCTTTAGTGGATTCCATTTTTGGCTTTCTAGCAACATAATTACAATAAAAAATTTCTTCAAGAGGGACAAGTCCTCTTGGCAAGGTATTATCTCTAAACTGCAATACTTCAAAGTCTTCTTTTTCTGGATCTTCACATATTTCTGTCCTATGTGGGTCTTCTCTTGCAAACAGATTTATATCAACATCATGAGTGGGCTCTTCTTCATATGTTTGTTCCTTAGTAGGCAGTCCTCTTTGTGATCTAAGTCTGAATTTGGAATTTCAAACTCATCTTTGGACTGTAGGAATTCTTCAATCTGTTTTTCACCTTCAAAAACTTGCCAATATCTTAAATTTTTAGGGACCGTTGGTCTATATTTAACCTCTACTGTGTATTGTTTGTTGTAGCGAGGTTGTTGACAAGTACTGGCTGCAAATGCTAGTCCATTGGCAAGGATATTTTGATTTCTGGGGACAAAGGCAAGGTCATATTCTTTGAATTTTTTTAGGAGGTCAAGGGTAGCATTCCTGTTTTCTCTTAATCTAGGATGTTTAGCTGAATATTCTCCCTTAACTTGCCTAATGACTAGTTCATAATCCCCATGGAAAAAGATCATTTTGGCTTCTAATTTATTTAGTAATTGTAGCCCTAAAAGGAGTGCCTCATATTATGCTATTTTATTTTTACATTGAAAGTTTAGTTTATAGGAGTGACCCTCTGCGTGATTGTTCTCAGTGTTGTGTATCCAAACACATGCTCCAAATCCAGTTTTTCCACAAGAACCATCAAAGCTCATGCTCTAAAGTGGTTTAGTTTTTGACCGGAGTTTTCCATTTTCTTTTTGGTCCGACTATTCTTCCTTTTCCTCTTATTTTTCCACTAATTTTTCATCAACTACTACTTGTTCATTAATTTTTTCATTGTTGTAAAAGATAAATGAATCAAGGTCTGAATGGATAGAGTAGAGAGGGGCCAATTAGACCTTAAGCCGTTTGGAGTAGGGATCCCGTCCGGAGTGTGGGTCCGGCTACCACTTAAGATGACTTCTCTTCGGTCTCAAAAGAACCTGCTTGAACCTGCGAACATACACTTATTCACCTGATATAGAATACGAGATTAACGTGTTAAACATGACTCAAACACTATGTGTAGCAAGATTATAGATAAAGCACATACACCTCAAGAGATGTCATTAGCAACACATCTTTTGTGGGGTAATTGCTTGTACAGTGGTCTGATCAAACAAAAAATAGTTCTTGATGATAAGATACCTCTGCACTTCCTGAAAGATGAAACGAAATGCTAAAAATCTAGTTTATTAACATTCATTAATATAACAGATAATAAGATAAACATCATTGATACAACACGGATAGCCATGACATATAAACGATATCATGAAAAGAACAGATTCATTAATCATAGGATATTCTGAAACTGTTGAAAGAAATACACAAAGTGTTCATAAAGCAAAACACATCATAACCATAGGGTATTTCAACAAGATTCTATATTCATGTGCTCAAGTGTCAGATCTTTAAATACAATGCTTGTAGCTCCTGAGTTTCCCAAAAGAAAAAGCCCTTGTACAATGTCCCGTAGGAGTATTTATAATGCCAAAATTGTCTGTTGGGTTTCCTTGATTGTTCACCTTCTTGACTTTTGGGCTACCTTGCGACCAACTCCTTCTGCGACCTGGGTAGATGATGCGACCTGCGACCTGTCCTGTTGTTGCGATTTGCGACCTAGTTCTTCTTGCTGCTCAGGACTTGCTGCTGCCGGGACGCGAACTGTTAATGTCAACCTGTTGTTCCCCAAGGAAATCCTGCCATGCCTGGTACTCTGCCGCTATGGGGGATACCAGGGGCACCTCCTCTTTCAACCTATACGCGCATTCCAAAGCGTTCGGTACTAGGGTCTCCCTCTTCTGTCCAATCTGATTCGAGAGCGACGCAAGCTTGGTATAAATCCGCGCTGGAGCGGCGATGAATTGACTAAGATGCTCTTGAGATGCGGAGGGCTCCGGATCAGCTCCGGCCTGCTTGATGGGTTGCAAGAATGTTTGAATATCTTGGTTTACTTGTTCCCAGGTTTTCTCTTCCTCTAATAATCCAAGCGAAGGGATGTGGTGCAGCGTATGCATTGAGTCGATACCACTAATCAGATGGTCGTACGAGGACATCACTTTGTCCAGGTCTTTAGTCAATTTTTCTCCAGATTGCATCGCTATGCGGAGTTGAACTTTCGCATCCTGCGTGTGGATCCAGTCCCTCTTAGGCAAATTTTCAGGTGCCTGAGGGTACTGAATGGTCCAACCCATCATCCTGTCCAACGCCTGTGAAGCCTCTTTGAGCTGATCTTGTCTTTTCCTGGTTTCCATTCGTGCTCTTGCCAGAGGAGCGACTGTTTGTTTGATGGTGAACATCTCACCATATACCTGTCTCATAGTCATCTCCAACACTTCACACTCCTTGAAAATGGCAAGTGAGACTTCATTTGCTGGCAGAGCTTGGTTTCGAAGTTGCTGGACTTCCGCTTGCAATGCTGCTCTCTCCTGCTCTGCCATCTTTTCGCGTTGCTCAGCTGCGTGTAGTCTGTTTTGTAGAGCTACTATTTCTCTACTCATCCGGGTTACATTCTCTTCTGTAGCCGCAGCGAAGGCAGTACCTGTTGACGCTATCATTACCGGATTAGTCCTGGTATCCAAAACTATATCCTTACCTGTGGATACTGCAGATGATGCAGAGGGACTATGTGCCAACGACCTCCTCTTCTCCTGACGGATCTTGAACGAAAACTGATCAAATGTGAGTCTGGTCAGGTCGAGCACATCTTCTTCCTGTCTCTGGGGCGATCTAACATCAGAGAGTTGTGTACGGCCCAAAGGTACGTCGAGAGGAGTTACTTCAAGATCATCTAGCGTGTCATCTTCTCTTTCCTCTGTGTTCTTCTCTTCCTCTTCCTTCCTCCGCCGTTCAGCTTCTGCTGCTGCTTCTATCTCGGCCCTCTTCTTCTGTTCAGCTGCAGCTGCCTGCTCGGCTTTCCTTTGTCGTTCAGCCTCTGCGGCTACTTCTATTTCGGCCCTCTTCCTTTGTTCAGCTGCAGCTGCCTGCTCGGCTTTCTTTTGGCGTTCAGCCTCCGCCTTGTCCAACTCCGCCTTAAGCGCCTGTTCCGCTGCAGCTTGTGCCTCTTTGTCTTCTTTTTCTTTCCTGGCCTCTTTGGCCAGCTTCTTCTTTTGTGCTGCAGTTGTACCTTTTGAGCGCGCCTCCTCATCTTCTTTTAGCTTCCTCTCCCTTTCCTATTGGGCCTTTGCTTCTGCCTCCTTTTGTTTGGCGGATGGCGTTGACCCTGTGTTGATTCGGGATTTCTGGAGCATGGATGAAGAAGAAGCTCCTAACTGACGTCTTTTGTCTTCCAAGTTCTGATCATCCAAGTCTTCCTGGACCACGTCAACCCCCGGAGCAAGCTGTCTTTCAGCATTATACCAGTTTCTCCTCTCATCTTCTGCTGGGCGTTCGAGATGCTGATAAGTCTACCTGAGGTTGGCTCTCCGGCAGTGTTCAGGGACCAATCTCTCTGGGTCATAGTTTCGGTGTTCAATTGCCCCCAGCTGATAACTTCTCATTGCGTCTGCTTCTGCTAGCACCTCCTTGAAGTCTTTAACTGTGAATGCACCAATAGTGAGGGGCAGAGTGGGCCATGGCTTCTTTTTTTCCTTAGACAAGATGTTGGAGAAACCATGTGACATCTGAAAGCACACCTCCTGCATCAGCATTTTGTCCGTCACGAAACGAGGCATAACATGTGGCGCCTTGTAAGTTCCAAAGACTCGGATGAAGGTGTACTCGGGGAAAGGGAACCAGTGCGCCACTTTAACCAGGGTCTCCTTGGCCCGCCATGACATGCAAGGGGCGTCTTGGCCAAATAAATGTCTGTACAGAGCGGGAACAAATATTTGGGAGATCCGATCTAGGTCCTGTTTGTATTTAGACTCCCAGAATACTTTAAGTTGTAGATGGATTGCGCGCGTGTTCTCGGGGTCCCAGTTGTGCTCCCAGCCGTCAAACTCCACTTGGGCGCACACCGCATCTAATAGGTATGAAGCCATGTAAAATTCAGCAGGCATTCCTTCGTCCGGAGCCAATGTCGAGTTCAAGTTGGTCTGCAGCGACGTCATCAGTATGCCGGCCCAGTTAAAACGGGTCCCCTGTGTTGTCACATATTCCATAATGGTGGCCCAACTGCAGTTGAAAGTGGAGCAGTCTGGGCGCCCGTAAAGCCTGCAGAGCATGGCAGCAACCAATTTATAAACTTTTCTTAGGCTTGCCACTGGGTATTCCTGGTTCTTTTTCACTTTGAACTTCTCGGGCTCCTCCCACCATTGTTTAATAGTATCGATGATCGGGACGGCGTGAGTAGCAGCCCATTCTCGAGTAAAGTGCTGGTTTGGGCGCGGAAGTGAATAATAAAGGTGTGCATCTGAACCTACCAGCGTAGTGAAAGCTCTGCCTTCATGATCTCTGATCACAAATTTCTCTGGGTCTGTCTTTTGCATTATCCAGTCTATGATCTCCAGACATGGGAATATGGCTGGATGCGCCCCTGCCAGATGTAGTTTGGACCTCTTTACCGCCAAGTATATTTCTCGGTCTGGGAGGTTTTCCGGAAATTCTTCTGGCAACTTGGCGAACTCCTGATAAATCTGGTACCATCTCATGCCGTCGTCTTTCGAAAAAGTACATAATGTATCTCGGAATATTGGGGGTGGGGACACCACCACCAGCTCATCAGTCTCTTCCGCTGTTCCCTTGTCCTTTCTCCGAGACCGCGGGGGCGCCATGTCACTAGAATCTGAGAGCACAGGTATGCACTCTATGTCTTCACCTGTCAAATTCAGAAAGGAGTCCCACGATAAGAACGTCATGGCGATAAAAACCAGTTATAACTTAGTGACAAAACCTAACTACATTAATGCAAAACTGGACTGGTGAGTCGCTGGGTCGCGGATCACACAACAGGGCCCGGGCGCGACCTTGCGACCTCGCGACCTGGCGACCTGAGGTCGGCCCCGGGTCGCAGGTCGCAAATCTATAAAACTGGAGAAAAATGCGACTCTGCGACCTAGCGACTAGGTCGCTGGGTCGCAGGTCGCAGACTGGCCTGCCGGGGGTTTGGTGCGCGCGGCCTTGAACCCTTTTGCCCTCCTTCTCTTGGGAATTTGCAAGTTTTCTGGGGCCAGGGAGAGCTGTGGCATGATTTTAAAGGTAAAGGGGTGATGCCATGGGGTGAAACAGCAAATAGTGAGGTTTTGGGTAACTTATGCAATGCGTAATTGGAAAAACCTCAGAAAACATTAAATCATGGCCAAAAGACAATTTAAAGGCTACAGGGGAGATGGGTTTAGTAAGAAAACTATTAAAACGGAAACAGCAGGAAGAAATGGCAACTTACTCGGGAAAAACTTGTCAGTTGAGCTGTCAGAGGCGTTTTCCTTACAAATCGCTGAGTGTGAAAAATGCGACCTGCGACCCCCCCTTTTATAGGAAGTCGCACGTGCGGGCCATTAATGCGGGTCGCTGGGTCGCAGATTCGTCAAACCTTGAGTTTTGCGACCTGGCGACCTTGCGACCTGGCGACCTGGGGTCGCTGGGTCGCAAGGTCGCTAAGTCGCGATTTTCGGAAAATGACCGAATTGCGACCTAGCGACCTGGCGACCTGGGTCGCTAGGTCGCTAGGTCGCAGTTTTCATGAGTTTATGTAATGTGCGACCTGGCGACCTGGCGACCTGAGGTCGCTAGGTCACAAGGTCGCAATTTTCATGGATGTCTACTTTTGCGACTTAGTGACTTAGCAATTTCTCTTTAGTTCTAAGGGGCCCCAAAATTTTAAAAGGGTAGTCTTTTTTGGAGGGTGTTGTAAAGGTTACAACAAATGGCGATTCACTGGACGAACTCAGAGTCTCTGCTAATAGTTAGCCTTAGTGGGGGGAGGGAGGGGCTTATGCTAACTGTCCTCTTTTACCATGTGGTTGCCATTTCCTAGCCTTCGGTCGTCCAGCTGAGTTGCTGAGCTTGCTGGTCCGGTTGGGCGCCATTCAAACAAATTCTTTCTTCAGGTCTCCGAACTGGAAGGGTTGGAGAACTCTAGGTGGCTACAGGGTCTGGTACGATTATTTTGTCCTCATCGTGTTGCTCCGCTGCCAGCGAACCTCTCGATCCCGACGGAGTCACTGCCTAGGAATCATGAACGTTGCTCCGCTGCCAGCGAGCCTGGTCAGTACCCCGGCGGAGTCGTTACATCACCTCTCTGCGCAGGAAGCCTTTCTCAAGCCTTTACCCTTATTTGTGTGCTGTTGCACTTATTTTGAATGTGCCTAAGGCACTTATTTAAATGTGCTCATGGCACTTATTTGAAATGGCTGTTTAGCCTGGGCGGATGAGGGATCCCGACTTATCTTGCTTGCAGAGAGGTTGCTCCTGGTCCGGTATGAGGACTTTGGTTTTTCCCAGATGCCCTATCGTCGTTTTAGAGTATCTCTCTTCCCTTCTAGTCCGGTTACCATTTACACTGCATTTTCTTTTGAGGACACCCTCTCAGCCTGGCGAGGTAAGTTCCCCTGCTTGACGACTTGTGCTTGGTAATGTGCTACCTCTAGGTGTAGAGGGCAAACAACTTCCGCCGCCTTTGAATTTATCGGGAAAGGCCTTCCATCAGCGGAGAACCTGCTGCAGTATGCCAATCTGCGTAGTTCTAACAAATCCTCCTTTAGGTTCTTCTTCTTCTTTTTTTTTTTTTTTTTTTTTTTTTTTTTTTTTTATATAAACAAACAAAAGACAAGGAACTATGGTACAAAACCAGACAGCCCTCGAAAGGCTGTTAAGTGAAATAGTGCTTGAGGTCATGCCCGTTTACCGGGAGGACCTCGACTTGTCCATCAAGGGTTTGTAATCTGAATGTGTGGGAACCTATCTTTTCATTAATTTGGAACGGGCCTGTCCAAAGTGCTTGGAACTTGGCATGCTTCCCCTTTTCCTCATGGGCTTTATCCCACTTAAGGACCAGGTCTCCTACCTCAAAAGTTTTGTTTCCCGCGGACTTTTTATCAAACCATCTTTTGATTCGGCTCTGATGGATGGCAAATTTTTCCCGGGTCTTTTGCCTTTCTTCCTCCAATTTCAGCAAGGTGTCGATTCGGTTTTGCAAGGTGGGACACGGAGTACCATGACATTCTTGGGACAGTTGGAGGGCTGGGAGAGATAGATGAGAAGGGAGGACAACTTCTTTTCCATACACGAGAAAAAATGGGGAGGTGCCTAAAGAAGACTTGGGAGTAATACGGTCAGCCCACAGTGCATTGTGAAGGGCATTGTGCCAATTTCGCTGGTGGGATAGGAGAGTCTTCTTAATAATACGGATAAGGTTCTTGTTAGTGGACTCGGCTAAACCATTTCCCTGGGGGTAGTAGTTTGCAGAATGTTTCAGAATAATTCCATTTTCCAGCGCAAAATCATATAACTTAAAAGATGAGAAATAAGTCGCATTATCAAAAACTAAAGAAGTCGGAATGCCAAACCTGGTCATGATGAAATGCGTGAGGAATTCTATTACCTCTTGATCGTTGATTCGGCGTAACGGTATTGCCTCAACCCACCTGGTGAAGTAATCAGTAGCCGTAAGGATATACCGATGTTGTTTAGAAGAGTGAGGTATGATTTCTCCAATTACATCCAAACCCCATTGTTGGAAAGGTTCCTCTACTGCTACTGAGAGTAGTGGTGCGGCAGGCCGTGCTTCTCGGTTGGCGAACTTCTGGCACTGAATGCATTTCCGGACATATGCATGCGCGTCTCTGAAAAGAGTAGGCCAATAATATCATGCACGCATTATCTTATGGGCAGTGGTATCCCCGGAAAAATGACCTCCAGCTGGTCCGTCATGCAACTCGGTTAAGATTTTCTGTGCTTCGTCAGTTTCCAAGCAGCGGAGCAGGACCCCATCGTGGTGTTTCTTGAATAACTTACCTTGGATCAGTTGGTGAGATGCGGCTTTTAATCTTATTGCGCGCTTCTGTCGGGCAGTAAGAGCAGGGTCCATCGTGCCTTGGGCCAGATATCTTGAAATGTCAGAATACCCAGAAGGGCTATTTTGCTGGGGCACATGGTCGCTCTGATACATGTCGATTTCTTGTTCCCAACATTCTTCTTCCATCTCGCGTGTATTTGCAGCCTCTGCGGCCATTTGACATAAGCCCTGTCCTTTGACGGTATGTGCTGGTTTGAACTCTAAATCGTATTCTTGTAAACATGCTATCCAGTTGCCCCGCCTTTCGCCTAGTTCTTGCTGTACGAAGAGTGAGCGGACTGCGGGGTGTGGTACAAAAACCGTGACGTGACTTTTCAAGATGTAAGGCCTAAAATGTTTTACTGCCTTATAAACCGCATAGGCTTGCTTGTCAATTTCCGGATAGTTTAATTCAGCTCCCTGTAGGCCGGTGCTCATAAAAGAAATGGGCCGTTCATCGTTGTTATTATCTTTCTGTGTGAGGACAGCCGCAAGCGAGGAATCTGAAGCGAACGTGTATAGGATGAAACCTTTATCAAGATCTCGACTTTGGAGGGAAGGGGTTTCAGCTATAGCCCTTTTGATTTTTTCGAAAGCCTCTTTCTCTTCGGGATTCCATTTGAATGCGGCATTCTTCTTAATCATTCCCTGCAGCGGCCTGACAATCTGCGCAAAATCTGAAATGAATTTACGGACAAAATTAATCTTCCCCAGGAAGGATTGCATTGCTTTCTTGTTGTTTGGGGGCGGAATCTGAGCAATGGCTTTAGCCCATTCCGGATCAACCACAATGCCCTGTTTAGTGATAATGTGGCCTAGCAAATTTCCCTCTGCCACAGCAAAAACGCTCTTTTTAGGATTGAGTGATATTCCATACCTCCTGCATCCATCGAAGATTTGTCTAAGGTGGCGTAAATGGTCGCCCCTGCATTTTGAAAATACAGTAACATCGTCTAAATAAACCACCACGCTCTGCCCTATTAGACCGCGGAAGGCTATGTCCATAGCTCGTTGGAAGGTGGCTCCTGCATTGATCAATCCAAAGGGCATGCGTCTGAAAGCAAAGGTTCCCCATTTTGTCCGGAATGTGGTTTTCAATCTGTCAGGTTCAGCTACCAATACTTGGTTATAGCCGGAGAAGCCGTCCAATAGGGAGAACATCTCAGATCCAGACATAGCTTGTAATATCTGTTCCATGGGGGGCACCGGGTAGTTGTCTTTGTTTGAGGACTGATTCACATTGCGGAAATCTACACACAAGCGAATTTCACCAGACTTCTTTCGCACAGGTACCAGATTCGACACCCACGTGGAGTGACGAACTTTGAAAATGATGCGAGCATCTAAAAGCTTTTTAAGTTCTTTTAGAATCATTGGCTCCAAAGCTAGATGTATTTTTCTGAGTTTCTGTTGGAAGGGTTTAACCCCTTCTCTCATGGGTATTACATGTTGAATGATACGAGTATCGTATGTACGTAGATCTTCATACGTCCAGGCAAATACATCACGATACTTCCGGAATAGCTGGGTGAAAGCCCGTGCCTCTTCATCACTACAGTCTTTGCCAAGGTTAACAAACTTAGGGTTCTCATCGGACCCCAAGTTGACTTGCCGATGAGCCAATATGGAACTTTGCACTTTGGTGTTCGGAGGCCTGCGGAATCGGTTTTGCAGATCAAACATCTTTTCTAATGATACCACCCCCTTGGGCATAGTGTTCTCTCTGTGTTCCTCATTCTTTTTCTGTAACACACGCTCATGTTCTTCCTCATCAATTGCTGCGTCTTTGAATACTTCAGTGTTGCACATAAAATCCAAAATCTGTTGATCATCATTAAACACGCGTAAATTAGAAATATTGTCTGGCACAGAGGGCCTATATACAATTTCAATAGAAAAGACGTCCCTCAAAGGCGTGAATCTAGCAGCAGCATTGGCCAGAGTATCTGCTGCTGCGTTGTGCATCCTAAGGACAGATTTTATGCCAAATGCATCAAAACCAGAAATCAAACGCCATACCTCTTGTTGATACGCCTTTAAATGTGGAGATAAACAATGAATAGTGTTGCGTACCTGGCGGGTGATGATCTCGGAATCTCCAATGACCTGCAAACATTTTACCTTCAAGTCCAGTGCCTTTTTAAGTCCGAGGATTAATGCCTCGTACTCAGCGGAGTTGTTGGTGCACTGAAACTCTAGCCGGCATGAGATCAAGTATTTATTCTTGTGCGGGTCAAGCAATATGCAACCAGCACCAGCTCCGTCATTAGTCTTGGATCCGTCATAATACAAGGTCCATAGGTCACTTTCTGGCTCCTTCAGGGAACTAGGCTGTGAATGAGTTTCTGCAAGTGGTAAGTCAGGGATTACTTGCTCCTCAGTGACAAAAGCTACTTCAGATTGAACCTCGGGGTCTATAGGAGACTGGGGGGTTTGGTAGCATCCAAATATTGACTCTAGAAAACACATGCTAAGCTCTTCTTGTGCAAAGCTGATGGGTTCATTAATGGCGTCCAGATCGGTGACGGTGTGTTTCATGTAAGGCTCACTTTCTACCCTGATTTGATTATTCCGCCCCTTGTAAGGAAGCCACAAATGGGACCAGTCGGTGGCGAAGTAGCCTTGTAATTTGCTGGACCAATCTCTACTGAGCAATAGGCCGTATGCTTCTGGAATATCAACAACTACAATGTCGATGCACTGATGGACTCTAGAGTCTGATGACAAGCGGATGATGACATTGTTCAATTCCCCTATGGCAGGTACTTGTGATCTATCGAGTTGTATGATTTTTGCATCAGTCTTCTCCGGGCGACTGTTAAGTTTCTTACAGACAGATAAGGGCATGACGTTTGTAGAGGCACCGGAGTCGACCAGACAGTTGTGGACATTGAAGTTGAACATCTCGAAGGACAAAAGGAACAGGGGGGTGGATCCTCTAGAGTTGGTATTAATGGCGTTCACTATGGATTGAACATCTGATCCGGCCTGCGCAGACGTATTGCTCACAGTCTTCGTAGCTGACGTATTTGCGAAAGCCTTAAGAATGAGCTCCTTTTGATTAGTAATGCGAGCCAACTCATAGAGAGAAATGTTTGCTCTCGTTTTCTTCATATCCTAAACAATGTTATAACTGGGTTCTGGTTGAGGGCTAGGCTCGGCGGAAGTCTCAGAGGATTCTGTCGGAAGTTTTCCCTTTTGACTCGTTCGGGTAGTGTTGTTGGGAAGTTTTTCCGGGGCAGATTGTTTTCCGTTCCCAGGGGGCAGGATCTTCCTTAGGAAAGCCCTTTTTTTGTCTTCATAAGACTGTTCGGGCACAGGTCCCTTGCTTCTGAGGCTATAATTCCGCACGGGCCGATCCTTGGGAGTATCTTCCATGTAAATATCGATAGGAGTAAGGTTTTCTCCACCTCGAATTACGTCAAAAGCAAGGATAGAGGATCCTGGTTCTTCATTTGAGGACGGATTTTCATCATGATCTGAAAACTCACCCTCCGTCACATCCCCTGGAGTTTGATCATCTAAAAGCTGATTAACTACTGTTGTCATGCTACCAATCCATTGAGGGCATGTTTTCTCGGAATGGGCAGCTTGGTGAAAAGAACAGAAATTATCTTTCCCTATCTCTTCCACATTTAGAGCAGTATTTGTGTTGGACGGAGGTCGGCTAGTATTGAGATTACTTTTTCTGAAAATAGGTTTAGGTGGTCTACTACTAGTCGTGGCTTCTGCGCCTTTTCTCCTGAGGTCAGTGACTTCATTCGTTAAATGCTTGAGCGTTTTGGCCATGCTTTCAAAGTCAAGAGTATCTCTATCCCTATCAGTAGTCTTAGGAGTGGAGGACTGACCTCTTTTCGTGTTGGGTTTGTTATCATCTCGTCCTTCATGATCGATGGCTCCTATCGAAAGCATGTCCTTTTCCACAGCGAGAGCAGCCTCATAATTAGCCGTAAGGTTAGCACGGGCTTCTCGTTTCACGAAAACTGCAATATCTCTGGGCAAGGCTTTGGTGTAGTAGTCAATGGTGATTGAGTCATCCAATGCTAAGTTGGGAGGAAATTTCTGCAGTATGGTAGCGAAGCGTTGGTTGAAGTCCTTCACCTTTTCCTTTTTTTGACACTTGATGGTGCTTAGCTCAGTTAGAATCATGGAAGGAGTTTTATCTTCTGAAAACTTATGCAGGAAAATGCGACGGAATTGCTCCCATGAAGTGATGGAGGCACTGGGGAGAGAGCGGTACCAAGTGGCTACCTTGTTTTCGAGGGTATGGGGGAACAGTCGACATGCGACATCATCGGACTGTACTCTCATGATTTGCAGAGACAAATAGAAGCTGCTAATATGATCTTCAGCCAGGGTACCTTTTTCAGGGTCGAACTTTGGTAGATGCTTCTCCGGATGCCTAGGAAAATCTTGGAGCGGGCCTAAAAGGTTTAATGGGGATTGAGCCATCCAGGCCAGGGGTTGTATTCTTCTCGCTCGCTGGTGTTGCCTAAACTGATGTTCAGATTCTCCCTCCGAACCTGAGACCGATGCTTCTGACTCGTGACGGGAGTGTTCGTCTTGGTGCCCCCCACGGTTCAGAAAATCTCTAAGATATCCCAAGTTGTTTACAGGAGGCCTCATAGGGTTTGGGTGGCGGTTGTGAGCTTGGTTTCCTTGGCCTCGGCCTCTATCCCCCCTCCCCCCGGCCCCTCGGCCTCTATTCCTATCTCCTTCATTTCTACGGGCTCTATTTCCCCCGTCTATATTTCCTCGGCCTCTGCCTGCCTCACCATCCCTGGGTGGGCGTTGTGCCTGGTTGTTGTTTTGTCGGGGTTGGTTAGGCTGGAAGTTGTGGAAAGGACCGGTGTCAGCAAACTCTTCACCCTCTTGGAGAACAGGATCGTTTTCCTCTACAGCGTGTGCGAGGTCTTCCAACATGAGGTTTATGAGCTCGGGTATAGTACTTGCAATGGCTCCGTTAGGGGTGATGTTCTCGGGCGGAGTCCTAGTATGGGTAAGGTATTCCATGATTGGAGTGAACCGTAACTGGTTGACAAGATCTCGGGCAGTTGGGCGTAAGGCTCTCAGCTGCTCCCTAGTGATTTCATAATATCGAAGCTCCCTCCCTGGAATATCTTCTGGAAGAGGAGGGTTAGTTTCATTGTTTGTGACCTCCCCTTGGGGAGTTTGTGATGGGATGTGTGTTGTGTGCTGGGAGGCTGCCATTCAGGCCCTCCTTCTAGCGCCAATTCTGTTGACGGGAAAATTTGTCCGGCCAACAGTAGGGGATCTCCCCGGTAGAAAGTCCCAATTAGACCTTAAACCGTTTGGAGTAGGGATCCCGTCCGGAGTGTGGGTCCGGCTACCACTTAAGATGACTTCTCTTCGGTCTCAAAAGAACCTGCTTGAACCTGCGAACATACACTTATTCACCTGATATAAAATACGAGATTAACGTGTTAAACATGAATTAAACACTATGTGTAGCAAGATGATAGATAAAGCACATACACCTCAAGAGATGTCATTAGCAACACATCTTTTGTGGGGTAATTGCTTGTACAGTGGTCTGATCACACAAAAAATAGTTCTTGATGATAAGATACCTCTGCACTTACTGAAAGATGAAACGAAATGCTAACAATCTAGTTTATTAACATTCATTAATATAACAGATAATAAGATAAACATCATTGATACAACACGGATAGCCATGACATATAAACGATATCATGAAAAGAACAGATTCATTAATCATAGGATATTCTGAAACTGTTGAAAGAAATACACAAAGTGTTCATAAAGAAAAACACATCATAACCATAGGGTATTTCAACAAGATTCTATATTCATGTGCTCAGGTGTCAGATCTTTAAATACAATGCTTGTAGCTCCTGAGTTTCCCAAAAGAAAAAGCCCTTTGTACAATGTCCCGTAGGAGTATTTATAATGCCAAAATTGTCTGTTGGGTTTCCTTGACTGTTCACCTTCTTGACTTTTGGGCTACCTTTCGACCAACTCCTTCTGCGACCTGGGTAGATGATGCGACCTGCGACCTGTCCTGTTGTTGCGATTTGCGACCTGGTTCTTCTTGCTGCTCAGGACTTGCTGCTGCCGGGACGCGAACTGTTAATGTCAACCGGTTGTTCCCTAAGGAAATCCTGCCATGCCTGGTATTCTGCCGCTATGGGGGATACCAGGGGCACCTCCTCTTTCAACCTATACGCGCATTCCAAAGCGTTCGGTACTAGGGTCTCCCTCTTTTGTCCAATCTGATTCGAAAGCGACGCAATCTTGGTATAAATCCGCGCTGGAGCGGCGATGAATTGACTAAGATGCTCTTGAGATGCGGAGGGCTCCGGATCAGCTGCGGCCTGCTTGATGGGTTGCAAGAATGTTTGAAGATCTTGGTTTACTTGTTCCCAGGTTTTCTCTTCCTCTAATGCTCCAAGCGATGGGATGTGGTGCAGCGTATGCATTGAGTCGATACCACTAATCAGATGGTCGTACGAGGACATCACTTTGTCCAGGTCTTTAGTCAATTTGTCTCCAGATTGCATCGCTATGCGGAGTTGAACTTTCGCATCCTGCGTGTGGATCCAGTCCCTCTTAGGCAAATTTTCAGGTGCCTGAGGGTACGGAATGGTCCAACCCATCATCCTGTCCAAAGCCTGTGAAGCCTCTTTGAGCTGATCTTGTCTTTGCCTGGTTTCCATTCGTGCTCTTGCCAGAGGAGCGACTGTTTGCTTGATGGTGAACATCTCACCATATACCTGTCTCATAGTCATCTCCAACACCTCACACTCCTTGAAAATGGCAAGTGAGACTTCATTTGCTGGCAGAGCTTGGTTTCGAAGTTGCTGGACTTCCGCTTGCAATGCTGCTCTCTCCTGTTCTGCCATCTTTTCGCGTTGCTCAGCTGCGTGTAGTCTGTTTTGTAGAGCTACTATTTCTCTACTCATCCGGGTTACATTCTCTTCTGTAGCCGCAGCGAAGGCAGTACCTGCTGACGCTATCATTACCGGATTAGTCCTGGTATCCAAAACTATATCCTTACCTGTGGATACTGCAGATGATGCAGAGGGACTATGTGCCAACGACCTCCTCTTCTCTTGATGGATCTTGAACGAAAACTGATCAAATGTGAGTCTGGTCAGGTCGAACACATCTTCTTCCTGTCTCTGGGGCGATCTAACATCAGAGAGTTGTGTACGGCCCAAAGGTATGTCGAGAGGAGTTACCTCAAGATCATCTAGCGTGTCATCCTCTCTTTCCTCTTTGTTCTTATCTTCTTCTTCCTTCCTCCGCCGTTCAGCTTCTGCTGCTGCTTCTATCTCGGCCCTCTTCTTCTGTTCAGCTGCAGCAGCCTGCTCGGCTTTCTTTTGGCGTTCAGCCTCTGCGGCTGCTTCTATTTCGGCCCTCTTCTTCTGTTCAGCTGCAGCAGCCTGCTCGGCTTTCTTTTGGCGTTCACCCTCCGCCTTGTCCAACTCTGCCTTAAGCGCCTGTTCCGCTGCAGCTTGTGCCTCTGTGTCTTCTTTTTCTTTCCTGGCCTCTTTGGCCAGCTTCTTCTTTTGTGCTGCAGTTGTACTTTTTTGGCGCGCCTCCTCATCTTCTTTTAGCTTCCTCTCCCTTTCCTGCTGGGCCTTTGCTTCTGCCTCCTTTTTTTTGGCGGATGGAGTTGACCCTGTGTTGATTCGGGATTTCTGGAGCATGGATGAAGAAGAAGCTCCTAACTGACGTCTTCTGTCTTCTAAGTTCTGATCATCCAAGTCTTCCTGGACCACGTCAACCCCCGGAGCAAGTTGTCTTTCAGTATTATACCAGTTTCTCCTCTCATCTTCTGCTGGGCGTTCGAGATGCTGATAAGTCCACCTGAGGTTGGCTCTCCGGCAGTGTTCAGGGACCAATCTCTCTGGGTCATAGTTTCGGTGTTCAATTGCCCCCAGCTGATAACTTCTCATTGCGTCTGCTTCTGATAGCACCTCCTTGAAGTCTTTAACTGTGAATGCACCAATAGTGAGGGGCAGAGTGGGCCATGGCTTCTTTTTTCCCTTAGACAAGATGTTGGAGAAACCATGTGACATCTGAAAGCACACCTCCTGCATCAGCATTTTGTCCGTCACGAAACGAGGCATAACATGTGGTGCCTTGTAAGTTCCAAAGACTCGGATGAAGGTGTACTCAGGGAAAGGGAACCAGTGCGCCACTTTAACCAGGGTCTCCTTGGCCCGCCATGACATGCAAGGGGCGTCTTGGCCAAATAAATGCCTGTACAGAGCGGGACCAAATATTTGGGAGATCCGATCTAGGTCCTGTTTGTATTTAGACTCCCAGAATACTTTAAGTTGTAGATGGATTGCGCGCGTATTCTCGGGGTCCCAGTTGTGCTCCCAGCCGTCAAACTCCACTCGGGCGCACACCGCATCTAATAGGTATGAAGCCATGTAAAATTCAGCAGGCATTCCTTCGTCCGGAGCCAATTCCGAGTTCAAGTTGGTCTGCAGCGACGTCATCAGTATGCCGGCCCAGTTAAAACGGGTCCCCTGTGTTGTCACATATTCCATAATGGTGGCCCAACTGCCGTTGAAAGTGGAGCAATCTGGGCGCCCGTAAAGCCTGCAGAGCATGGCAGCAACCAATTTATAAAATTTTCTTAGGCTTGCCACTGGGTATTCCTGGTTCTTTTTCACCTTGAACTTCTCGGGCTCCTCCCACCATTGTTTAATAGTATCGACGATCGGGACGGCGTGAGTAGCAGCCCATTCTCGAGTAAAGTGTTGGTTTGGGCGCGGCAGTGAATAATAAAGGTGTGCATCTGAGCCTACCAGCGTAGTGAAAGCTCTGCCTTCACGATCTCTGATCACAAATTTCTCTGGGTCTGTCTTTTGTATTATCCAGTCTATGATCTCCGGACATGGGAATATGGCTGGATGTGCCCCTGCCAGATGTAGTTTGGACCTCTTTACCGCCAAGTATATTTCTCGGTCTGGGAGGTCTTCCGGAAATTCTTCTGGTAACTTGGCGAACTCCTGATAAATCTGGTACCACCTCATGCTGTCGTCTTTAGAAAAAGTACATAATGTATCTCGGAATATTGGGGGTGGGGACACCACCACCAGCTCATCAGTCTCTTCCGCTGTTCCCTTGTCCTTTCTCCGAGACCGCGGGGGCGCCATGCCACTAGAATCTGAGAGCACAGGTATGCACTCTATATCTTCACCTGTTAAATTCAGAAAAGAGTCCCACGATAAGAACGTCATGGTGAATAAAAATCGGTTACAATTCAGTGACAAAACCTAAATGTGTTAAAGCAAAACTGGACTGATGAGTCGCTGGGCCGCAGATCACACAAACAGGGCCCGGGCGCGATCTTGCGACCTGGCGACCTGGCGACCTGAGGTCGCTGGGTCGCTAGGTCGCAGATCTTGATAAAACAAAGGAAGTGCGACCTGGCGACCTGGCGACTAGGTCGCTGGGTCGCAGGTCGCAAATCTGTAAAACTGGAGAAAATTGCGACTCTGCGACCTCGCGACTAGGTCGCTGGGTCGCAGGTCGCAGATTTAGCTTGCCGGGGGTTTGGTGCGCGCGGCCTTGAACCCTTTTTCCCCCTTTCTCTTGGGAATTTGCAAGGTTTCTAGGGCCAGGGAGAGCTGTGGCATGATTTTAAAGAAAAGGGGATGATGCCATGGGGTGAAAAGGCAAACAGAGAGGGTTTTTGGTAATTTATGCAATATGTAATGGGCAAAAATCTCAGAAAACATTAAATCATGGTCAAAAGACAATTTATAGGCTACAAGGGGAGATGGGTTTAGTAAGAAAAACACCTCAAGATCATCTAGCATGTCATCCGCTCTTTCCTCTGTATTCTTCTCTTCTTCTTCCTTCCTCCGCCGTTCAGCTTCTGCTGCTGCTTCGATTTCGGCCTTCTTCTTCAGTTGAGCTGCAGCAGCCTGCTCGGCTTTCTTTTGGAATCCAGCCTCTGCTGCTGCTTCTATTTTGGCCCTCTTCTTCTGTTCAGCTGCAGCAGCCTGCTCGGCTTTCTTTTGGCGTTCAGCCTCTGCCTTGTCCAGCTCTGCCTTAAGCGCCTGTTCCGCTGCAGCTTGCGCCTCTTTGTCTTCCCTTTCTTCCCTAGCCTCTTTGGCCAACTTCTTCTTTTGTGTTGCTGATGCACTCTTTTGGCGCGCCTCCTCATCTTCTTTTAGCTTTTTCTCCCTTTCCTGCTGGGCTTTTGCCTCTACTTCCTTTTGTTTGATGGATGGGGTTGGCCCTGTGTTGAGTCGAGATTTCTTGAGTATGGATGAAGAGGCACCTCCTAACTGACGTCTTCTGTCTTCTAAGTTCTGATCATTTGAGTCTTCCTGGACCACGTCAATTCCTGGAGCAAGTTGTCTTTCAGCATTATACCAGTTTCTTCTCTCATCTTCCGCTGGGCGCTCAAGATGCTGATAAGTCCACTTGAGGTTGGCTCTCCGGCAGTGTTCAGGGACTATTCTCTCTGGGTCATATGTCCGGTGTTCAAGTGCCCCCAGCTGATAACTTCTCATTGCTTCTGCCTCTGCTAGTACTTCCTTGAAGTCTTTAACTGTGAATGCACCAATAGTGAGGGGAAGAGTGGGCCATGGCTTCTTTTTGCCCTTAGATAGGATGTTGGAGAATCCGTGTGACATCTGAAAGCACACCTCCTGCATCAGCATTTTGTCTGTCACGAAGCGAGGCATAGCATGTGGTGCTTTGTAAGTTCCAAAGACTCGGATGAAGGTGTACCCAGGGAAAGGGAACCAGTGCGCCACTTTAACCAGAGTCTCCTTGGCCCGCCATGACATGCAAGGGGCGTCTTGGCCAAATAAATGTCTGTACAGAGAGGGAACAAATATTTGGGAGATCTGATCTATATCCTGT
>CM076578.1:113848980-114053169 GCA_034641835.2 Pinus albicaulis | reverse complement strand
AACTTATCAGTCAAGGGTGCGGCAATGATAACCCATCCCTTCGGAAACTGATGGAAAAGTAACTAGAGCATAGATCACGAGCCTGGGAGCTAGACAGTGACTGCCAATGCTCACTACAGCCTTAGATCATCTCTCACACCAAAACATCAATTGCAGATAAATAGAACAGCAAAGTAAATAAAGAATTAACAGCAATTCGGAAATGGAACAGCAACTCTAAAATGGAACAGCAATTGAATAACTAAGTCCCGCGGGGTATAACCAAACTCAATCTATACACTCTTTGCAATCAAAGAACATTCTGTCACTCTAAAGGCAATTCACACAAATCGCACTAAAGGAACAGCAACAACGATTAACAAATTATAGAACAATACTGCACACAACACGAACGTTAATATGACAGCTCTGTAATATAACAGTAAGAACATGTAATGAACTCTTGAAAAAATAAATAACTTGATGCGGAGTTAACACACGATTCTATCTGTAGCAACCTCAATGATTCAAACTTGAACAGAGCATATAATATGAACTTGTAAAGCATATCAAATTATCAAATAACAATAATAAACAAACCACACAGAAGTACAGTCGTAATGGTACAGAAGCAAGTGTCCTTCGGGGCCGGGCCCTTAGCCTCCAAGGATACACCGCTTTAAGTTAATGAAGACGCGAAGATGGAATAATCACCAAGCTTTCATTAATGCATTGATAAAAAATACATCGAACCAGTCTTCAACGAAACTTAATAACCAAAGCTGATGTCTTACAGAAGATTACATAAAACGTATCCTATCTCGCTATTATCTCTATATTTTAAACTAATAGTGCTGTCTCTTTTTATAAAGACGACGGCGGAGATGTCCAAGCAACTAGATAAATAAAGCAGCGATCCCTCAGGATCTTCGATCCTGAGGGATTCGCCAAACTGTTAACTCTTCATCCTGTCTTTTCTTATGCGCTGAGCTGGTGTCCTCTCCTTCTTTTCCGAGCCGATTTGCCTTGATCTGTTTCTCTTTGTTTGCATTCGGTTCTCGTCCAGAGAGACAGCAGTTATCTCCACTTTGTCCTTTCCTTTGGAGCGGCAACTCTTCGTTTTCTCCTTTTCCGGTATAGAAAATAACCATTATCAGTGGCTAAGTTATGCACATCAATTCTCACATGTTTTGTTATAGTTCCTTATTACTTTCCAAATTCATGATACAAAAGGTTCACAAATTCTATTAAAAAGCCATTGAAATAATCATCAAAATCATACCTTTTTAGTACTCCACACACCCCCCTGCTTACCTTGTTTCATGTCCTCATGAAAACATTGTAGTTGACATGTAATGCAGTGAGAGAGTATGCTGGAGAAGGAGTCTCATGCGGAGGCCTACAACCATGTTGAGTGATTAAGTAATCAAAGAACTAACCTGCTTGCCCCTCAGGCATATCATACAGGGCCTGGTATCCAGGTGCAGGATGCCAAATAATTGGAGCGCTAAATCTATACCCTAACCAAGATGACCCTGCTTTCAGAATGCTCTGGCCATAGAGATTCAAACGGTCAGCAGCTAACTCAAAGTTCTCATACTTAAATGGTTCTCTGAGCTGGATGTGTGGATCAGAGATTCGATATCGAAATTTGGCTGCATTAATGGCCAAGTCTTTGATAGAAAGGAAATACTCTAAACTCTCTCGAATGAGTGCCTCATGCATGGGCCCTAATGTTTCAATGACACCCGGAGTCCTTATATGGTTTATATGAGCTGTCCATAACTGTACTGGGTTCCTAGGCTCAGCCCTAACTCGTAAATCTAGACCATTTTCTTGACTCTGGAAGGTATCATAGGCTTTAAGCCACTTAATCTGATTAACCCCGAATGAAATGAATGCTTGGAATTGGATATCTCCAATGGAAGGGCCAGGGTTCAATTCAGTTTCCTGACTCAGCACAAGGTCGTGCAAATAAAGTTCACACAACAATCTCTGGACTTTCACTCCATAATGTTTACAGCAGTCTATAAAATCATTGACATTGTTGATTTGTATAGGGGTGCCTGCCTTAACAGCTTTTATTTGTAATTGTAAATACCGTTCTAATAGAAACAGAGCATAGTTTTTAGCAGGGGCCCTACATGCTAAAACATTATTATATAAAGAACACAAGTCATTCATCTGTTTGATAGCAGTATCTAGTCTACAAGTTACCTGTGTGACTTCCTCTTGTTCCTTCATCCACCCTTCAAAAGCCTGTCTTTTAGATTGACTGACGTCCCTTAGTTGCTGCTGCAACTCTTCATATTTTTCTCGGGGAACCGTTTGCTCTTTAAGTTGCTCAGATTCTTGATGTGCTTGTTTCATCATCTTGTGCAAGGATTTTGTCTTTGGATCTTTTTTCCATACATCAGTGGAGGCCGGGAGTTTTACCTGAACTTTCTTGTTATGCTGTTTGGAGTTCAGAACCCTTATTACCCCTGAGGGTGGTGCCTCTGTCTGAATTTGCTTATCATCCTTTTCTGTTTTAACACGAACATCCTCAGCATCATGTGGAACGGCAGCTGGATCCTCAGGGTTTTGGTCAGCAGGCCGTTTGTTGGCCCTCTTTTTCCTCTTTACCTTCTGGTTCTTTTTCAAAATCCTAATTTGTTGTCTGAGCTGGGTTATCGTATTTAACAATTTAGTCCGTTCCTTCCGCAACTTCTTAATTTCCATCGTTTCATTTGAAGGAACAGCAGTCTGTCGATGGTGGACTGGATCATGACCAGTTGCTAAATCTTCCTCTTGGGGTTCTTCCTCACTGCTCTGCTCCGGCTGTTCTAGGGTATGCACCTCGACTGGTTCTGATTCTTCCTGAGAAAATGCTGTTTCTGCTCCTACTTCCTCTAGATTTTCCTCTTGTGACATGGGAACAGATTGTTCCCGTTCAGTATTTTCCTCCTCTTCATCATGAACAGGCATGTTCTCTTCCTGGGGTTGGTCGTGGGGGTTCTCTGAACTAGAAGGCTGACCATACTTACTAATATTGGCTAGGATGGCGGCCAAGTCATCTTCTCCCAGTAGGTCTTGTAATGGGCTATCTTCCTGCTGTTCTATTTCCTCCTCCTGTTCAGCCTCTGCCCCCTCTTCGGATTGTTCGTCCTCAATTACCACCGGTTGGCTGGCGCTTTCCTGGAGCTTCTCCAGCCTTCCTCGTATCCGAGCCAACCGGGCTGATTTTCTGGGCTTATCTATGCTTCCTCTCATCCGAGCTAACCGAGCCGACTTCCTGGGTTCCTCCGGTTGCTCGGGTGGATCAACGGCATGCTTGCGCTTTGCCGATTCTTGGTGTGTCTCTGGTTGTTGTGATGTACTAGCAACATTTTCTCTGCGTTTTGCCGGTTGTTCTGGTTGGCTTATAGAATGTCTACGTTTCGGGGATGGTTCTGTCGATCCCCCTTCAATCATTGCAATGAGCTCTTCCCAGCTGCTCTGCTGCTGGGTAAGACTATAACTAACAACAAGTCGAATCAACCCATGGTGACTAACAATTGCCTCTACGTGCTGTGCCTTTTTCATACTTTGTGCAGCATCATGCAGTAACGAGTTTAGGAGTGCCGGTAAATTCACAGAGCATTTCTGTTTTAGAACAGCTAAAAGTTTAAGATGTCGTGGTCTTACCACGTCTTTTCTTCCTTCGCAGGTAATGTAGCTTTGTACTGTTCTTGCTAGCTCCGTCCAAGGTTCTCCTAGGGTTGCTGGCAGAACTCCCTTCCCTTTGATTGTCAAATTCTGGCCTTCGTCCTGGAAGATGTCGATGACCTTCTGTAATCGTTCCTTTTTTAATGTCCATACCGGTCCGGTAGCTGGTAGTCCTGAGACTTCTGCGATTATGGCATCAGTGACCGCTATCCGTTTCCCTCTTACTGTGGAGTGGTCATCTTGTAAATTCTGCAAGAACTCCATTGCTACTGTTTCATTAGCTTCCTGTAAGCGATTGAAATAGTTCAACCATCCTGCCCTTTCCAGGATTTCTCGGGCAGCGGCAGAGATCGTTAGCTGTTGAGGCTCACTTCGAATTGCTCTACCTCCCATGATTTCACTGTAAATTCTAAATGGAACAGCAAAAACGTTTTCGGTTTGAAACACAGAGAGCAAGGTTTCGACAAAGAAAACACAGAGTATGCAACAGTGCAACAAAACCAACTTGTTGTGAAAATAAAATAAAAATATGCCATGCCGTGAAACCATGCCAAACCGTCGTAAACTAATTTTTCCGAATGGTGCATTGACACGTAATACAGGGAATGATGAGGTTAACCTCCCCCCCCCCGCAGTGTGATAGGCTGTCCCAGCCGGAAAATAAAGGAGCGGCACCCAGTCTACAATCAAGTTAGAAAGGAACAACATGTGGAATTATGCCATGTTGAAAAAGGACAACAGATTACCGAAATCGAGGCGGAGAATTGATCGCGTATGATATAAGAGGCTGCTGTGTTATGAGTTGAGGCTGATGGATAGGGCATGTATCGTACTTGCCAAATCTTAAGCGGCCATGGTCACCTCCGTTGCCATGATTGGTAATGATAAATATTCATGCGGTGTATAAATCGGGAAATAACATATGATTAGTGCCTAGGATATAAGAAACAAAAGAGTGTTAGTATCTTACCCATTGGTGTAAGCAAGGTGACTTCAATACCATTAACATTACTCTGCTACCAACAGGTGTCCATAACCTCGGCAGAGTTGTTTTTCACCCTCGGAACCATGATCCTTTGTGTATACTTAGGAATGTTGTTATGTCAAAATGTAGACCATTATGCTGGCTTGGTGACCAGTTAACCATAATGCCATTCACGAGGAAGGAGCGAATCATGGGAAGGCCGGCTCGTGATGAGACCTCCTGTTCCAAGGTTCATTTACTTGATATACCTTTTGGACCATATCCCTGGTATGGTGGCCATAATGGGAATGCCACTTCACTTCCATCCTCATGATCATGGTAGGCTGGCTCTCAATGAGACCCCCTATCCTGCATTTGACATTTGACATATCATGTTCACACATGTTTTATTATTTTTTCATAGAATATTTTTCCTTATTTATACACAAAGGGTGGTTCAACACTCCTTAAGAGTAGGAATGGCGGAAGAAGTCTTATTATCTCAATAGGAAGATATAAACTCTTTGTTCTTATTCCCAAGTGCTAATAAAAAGTTTAAGGGAATCAGCATGATAAAGATAACCAATCAGGGCAAAATTAGTGAAACCATGTCAACAAAAGGTAAGAAATAAGTATGTCCTTCCATTTGTCCTCTTATTAATGCAGAGCCTTATAGATATAGCGATTTATGATTTGCAGATTTCGGCATGTTGTGTTTTTATATTTCATTGCACAAATACATAGCTGAAGCTTTAAAGACTAGAAAGAAGACGGGAAAAAAGCATCCTCAATTTAAATCAGCAAAAGAGATCAAAAGTATGCTAATGGTGTTCCGTTGGAAAAGAAACAACGATGGATAATAGAAAAAGGAACAAAAATGCAAATGCCGTTCCTTTGGGAAAAGGAACGGCAATAGTACTATAAAACACTCAACATGCCATTCCGTTGAAAAAGGCAAAATAGCAATAAAAGAACGCTGTTTCTTTGAAGGAAAAGGAACAGTGGTAACCAAAAGGAACAACGAGAAACGTAACAATATCGTTCTTTTGAAAAAGGAACAGCAGAGATCCGAATGCTGTTCCTTTAGAAAAGGAACAGCAGAACAAGCAAAACCAACATCATAAAAAAACATGCATATGCTATTAGAAGAGCAAAAATCAAACTTTGTGGAAGAAAAAGGAACAGCAAAAATGACAAGAAAATATTCAAATCAAACTTATGTACAAGAATCACTCAAAAACAAGAACTTATGTACAAATTGCAAAAAGAAATAGACCCTTAATGAATTACAGGTGAAGAAGATTTCTCTTCCTCTCCTAAGATCTCCAGATCAGTATCTCGGCGTAGCTGCTGGCAGAAGGATTCCCGAGTAAGTGGTTTACGATAGAGACGGACTCGGTGGCCATTTACTTTGAATGCATATCCAGAACCGTCAATGGTGATTAGAGTAAGGGTTCCATTGTCATGTACTTTTTGGATTTCGTAGGGTCCCAACCATCGAGTTTGAAGTTTTCCCGGGAAATCCTGAAACCGAGAATCGTATAACAAAGCCCAGTCTCCCTCGTGGAAGACTTTGTTCTTGATGAGCGCATCATGCCATTTGGCTCGCTGCTGTTGAATCAATGTTGTATTTTGTAGTGCAGAGAGCCGAATTTCGTCTAATTCATTGATTTGCTGTAGTCGATTGAGTTGTGCCTCGCTTAGATCTAGGCCAACTTCCTGTGCTGTTCGCAGTGTTTGGATTTCGAATTCTATGGGAAAATGGGTTGTTTTCCAAACACTAGTTGATAAGGTGAGTAACCGGTGGTGCTCCTCCATGTGGTTCTATATGCCCAGAGTGCTTCAGGCAGTCGGGTAGCCCAATCACGCCTATGTGACGCAATGGTTTGTGTTAGGATTGATTCTATTATCTTATTGCTACTTTCTACCTGCCCATTCGCCTGTGGGTGATATGGAGTAGTGATCTTATGCCGGACATGATAATTGTTAAGTGTTGCAGCTAATTTATGCCCAACAAATTGTGGTCCTCCATCTGTAATTATTTCCCTAGGAAGGCCATAACGAACAAATAGAAGGAACAGGAACTGTATGACAGAGTCCTCTGTGGCTCTTGGTAATGCTTCTGCCTCAACCCATTTGGTGACATATTCTGTTGCCACCAAAATATATGTTTTCTGGTTTGATGAAGGGTTGATGGGTCCGACGAAATCAAGAGCCCACCGCTCGAATGGTTCGATGACTAACTGTGGTTTCAGAGGCATCTCATCAGCTTGACCAGGTCGTCCTGCTCGCTGGCAGCTGTCACAGGCTTGAACAAACTTCTTTGCATCTTTGAAGATCGTAGGCCAGTAATATCCTGTCTGCAATACTTTATGTCCAGTTCTACGCTCAGCGAAGTGCCCCCCACACGGTCCATCGTGACAAGCTTTTAGGATGTCAAAGATTTCATCCTCTCTAACACATCGCCTGATATGCATGTCTGCTCCTGTGTGAAACAAATAACCTCCAATCCACGAAAATCGAGAACTTTTCTGAATAATATGCTTACGCTCATTAGAGTTAAATGTTTTGGTAATTTACCTACTGCAAGGTAGTTGGCAACATCAGCATACCAGGGTGTTTGAACAGCAACAGCAAACAGGTGCTCATCCGGAAATTGATCTTCCACTGCTGCTGCATCGCTTGATTTTGGTATTCTTGAAAGAAAATCGGCTACAGGGTTTTCTTTGCCAGGGCGGTCCTTGATTGTGATGTTGAATTCCCGCAATAAGATTAACCATCGAGTTACTCTGGCATTTGTGACAGGCTTATTTGCTAAATATTTTATGGCAGAATGATCTGTATACAAGATAACAGGGTAGCCTGTGATATAATGTCTAAATTTATTGACAGCATGTATTACAGCTAGAAATTCTTTTTCAGTAACAGTGTAATTCAATTCAGCAGGGGATAAAGTTTTGCTGATGTAATATATAGCATATGGTTTTTTATCCTCTTCCTGCCCAAGGACTGCACCAATGGCTGTATCTGAGGCATCAGATGATATCTGGAATGGTAGGTCCCAGTTTGGTCCTCGAAGGACTGGGGCTGTGGATACAAGCTTCTTTAGATCCTCGAAAGCATGATCACATTTGTCTGTCCAAAGAAAATCAACGTTACCAGTCAGTGCATATAAAGGAGCAGCAATGTGCGAATAATGCTCTATAAATCGTCTATAATAACCCGAAAATCCAAGAAAACTGCGTACCTCCGTTTGAGTAGTAGGAGTGGGAATAAGCAAAAGTATTTGGATTTTGGCCGGGTCTACCTGAATGCCGGCTGCTGAGACATAGTGTCCTAGGATAAGTCCTTCAGTCATCATCAAGAAACATTTTTCGTTGCTTAAGCAAAGCCTGGTAACAATGCAGCGTTGTAGGACTTTTTCTAGGGTGTCTAGAGCTGGATCAAAATCATCTCCATATGGTGTAAAGTCATCCATGTAAACTTCAAGTCCATCATTAATTAAATCTGCAAAAATACTAAGGATAGCCCTCTGAAATGTGGCAGGAGCATTACATAAGCCAAAAGGTAAAACTCGATAGGCAAATGTTCCCCAGGGGCAAGTAAAGGTAGTTTTATCCTGGTCTTCAGGGGCAATCCGAATCTGATTGTATCCACTGAAGCCATCCAGGAAAGAAAAGAACTTCTTCCCTGCTAAAGTGTCCAATACTTGATCTATGAAAGGAAGAGGAAAATGATCTTTTTGTGTTGCCTTGTTAAGTTCCCTATAATCCACACAAATTCTCCATTTCCCATTTTTTTTTGGTACCACCACAAGTGGAGAGACCCATTTACTATCAGAGATAGGGTAGATAAAATTCACATCTAAAAGCTTCTGGAGTTCAGTTTTTACGACATCTTTTAGATGGGGATTAAGTCTCCTTTGCGGCTGACGCACAGGTCTGGCATCCTTTTCTATGTAAATGTGGTGTGTACATAATTGGGGATCGATTCCTTTCATATCAGGGTAGTCCCATGCAAATGCTTCTTGATATTTTGTTAACAGATGGATGAGCTTTGTTTCTTGTTCGGGTGTGAGATTAGCATTGATGTTTAAAGTTTTCCCCGGTGCAATTTCCACAGTTTTACTATTTGCAACAGAAGTAACAGGTATTATTTGATCATGAATATCTTTCAGGGGGTCTTCTTCTAATTCATTATCAAATGCTGCTTTTATCATGTGACACTGTGTGCGAGGTTCAGTTTGAGTAATGAAATTATTAATGGCATCGTCTTCTGTTTGATCTTTGAAATCGAGTGCCTCTTGTATAGTTAATGGAGATCTAATGTTATCAGTAAGATATGATACAGGGTGCTTATTCGTTTTAATCATTGTGACACTTGGCTGTGCTGGAGGATATAGAACTAAATTCTTGCTATTTGGTCCTCTGGTTATGGTCATATTTCCCTGCCGACAGCCAATGTAGGCATCGGCAGTAGCGAGCCAAGGTCTACCTAAAATTAGCGGGTGTCCATCAAGTCGGGTTTTTGGATTAATTATGAGGAAATCGGTTGGATACTCCCAGGATTCTACAGAGACCATGACATCATGTAGAGTGCCCTCTGGTCTAACCACAGATCGGTCAGCCAATTCTAACAGAGTAGAGGTGGGTTCTACAGATGTAATGCCGAGCTTTTGGCAGGTTGTGGTTGTTAAAATATTAATTGCAGCCCCCAAATCAACTAAGGCATTAGGCAGGGTCTCACCATAAATTTGAACAGTTATAATTGGGTTCCCGGGATCTTCATATTTAAGGGGTGTTTCTCTTCCAGACAATAGGTCAGATAAGGTACCGACTACTTGGACTCTTGGATTATTTGTTATATTCCTCCTCGGTTTCTTTATGCACAATTCTTTTATGGTTTTGGCGTATATGGGAATGTCTTGAATGGCTTGGAGGAATGGAATTTTTATGTACAGATTTTGTAATTCTCCCAGAATGTCAAAGTCAGGATATTGTATGGATCGTGGTATGGCTAATCGTTCTGGGAAAGGAGGAGAGGATGTGGTTGCTTGATTATGAGTTTGTTGCTTATTTACATCCTCTTGTTGTGACTGATGTTCTCTCGGTAACTGATCTTCAATATGAACTGTTTTATCTCCCTCAGTTTCAATTATACGCCCAGATCTTAACTGAAGGTCATTGCACTCCCTTAAGTCGGGTCCTGGTTCTGGTGATTCTATGATTTGAATGGATTGGACCTGCCTGTTGTTTGGATTGGGATCGGGTTGGGCTGGGAGTTGCGGCCTCAAGTTAGACTGGGGATTTTGTTGTAGAGCTGGAAAAGTAGGTTGAGGGAGCGGAATAGTTCCAGCTGGGTGGTACATTGGTCTTTGTCAGCTTGTCTGCCAGGGTGAACTTTGTGAAGTAGAGGGAGTCCATTGTGAAGGATACGGCCCATTTTTCCAATATGGTGGAGTGTAAGGGAAATTCGGCCAACCAGTTTGGCTTGTTTGATTCGGCCATGGATTTGAAGAAGGAAATGATTGTGGTGACCAGTTTGTAAATGGGGTTTGAGATTGATTTTGCCACATACCATATTGTTGAGCATTATACTGTGGGTTTTGAAAGAAAGAGGTTGGGTTCGGAAACATACCAGGTTGTCTTGGCTGCCACGGGCGGCGCTGGTTGATTGAATTCACCGATTCTGGTTCTTCTTCTGCTTCCTTATATACTGCTTTCAATCCAGGAAGTGAGGGGCAGCTTTCCGTAAGGTGATCTTTTGTACAGATGGCGCATGTTTGGACTTTATCCAGTGGACACTCCTTGTGGCTATGTTTTTTTCTGCATCGGGGGCAGAAGATTGCCAAATTCTGTTCTGCCTCCAGCTGCTTCTGTTTAGCCTGCACAATATCAAGTTGTGTAGTTAGTGTCCCCATAATATCAGTTTTAAAATTTTCTAATAAATTTCAAATTTCTGCACGTGTTACTCCTTCTGCTGATACTTTGTTATCTCTTGCAAACCGATCATATTCTGTCGGTTTTATTCTTGTGCTGCCTCTCGAACTCCTGATACACAAATCAAGGATGTCAGTAAAATTCTCTTGATAAATATCCCCTTTGCCCATAATGTTTAATGTTTCAATCCATTGTTCCTTCATGCCCCTCATTAATGCAGTTTTTAACACATTATCAGGTAAAGGTAGCGATGCATAAGGAGATCTTTGTAAATTATACTGAAAAAGTTCCACATACTCCTCTAATGTTTCATTTGGTCTGGCTATCATTTGAAATATTTCGTCTTTTAATTCTCTAGACCTACAATAATCCTGGTATTTCTTTAAGAAGGATTCTTTCATTTGATCCCAATTGTTGATAACCCCGCCACCTAGCCCCATAAACCATCTTAAAGCAGCCCCTTTCAATGTAGAGAGGAATAATTTCAATTTTTGGGGATCGGTGGTGTAATCGTACCCCCGACATAACACATCGAATTCGAATAGGAATGCATCCGGATCTTCCGATGTGAGTCCGTGAAATGTAGGGATATGTTGAAGAGGGATAGCTTTCATGGGTGCATTTGCTGCAGAATCCACTATAGGATATTGTAATGTAGAGGTTTGAGTGTTTGGCTGGTTTTGAGCGTTTGGTTGATTTTGAGCCATGGGATCGAATATATGCCAGTAACCTTCTGGGATATCTAGGAGGGTATTCCTAGGTTGGGTGGGAACGGTTTTGACAGGGATCTTTTTAATAGCGCTTCCTTTATCTGGAATAATGGGAATACCAGGTGTTTGAGGAGATTGAATCTCTTCAACAATGACTTTCGCAGTACTTCCTTTATCCGGGCTATCTAATGGCTGATTTGTTTCAAGAGGAGATTTTGGTTCCTTGATTTCCCCTGTTTCTCCTTCTCCTTCACAAAAGTTGCTAGAGTTCCCTTCCTGCAATAATTCTGGAGTGGAATTTTCAACTTCTTGAAAGTCCTGCTCCTCAGTTTGACTATGCACCTCAGCACAGGCTACAGATGGTGATCCTGTGGCCTGAAGGGAACTAGTAGGCGGTTTAGAAATGTTTTTCTTGAGGCCTACTGATGGCTGAGATTCTGTTTTCTTATAGATTTCGTCTATGAAGGTCGTTCGGCCAAGGGTCACCGGCCCCTTAGCTTTTTCAAGATTGGATAGGGGTTTGATATTCTTTTCTGGTCTTTTCTGCTTAGTCATGCACTCAAAAATGAACTACCAACTTTTATTCAAACAAAGCAAAAACAAATCTGTTAGGAAAGCGGATAGTGGAGCAGGGTTTTTACATGCTCCGCACGTAGGTTCTTACCTTCCGTTTTTAGAATCCAACTCCTCCCTAGCAGGCTTGTACACTACTCTGAAAAAGACAAATGGCTACACTTTTTCCCCGGCAACGGCGCCAAAATGTGGAGCTATAAAAAGGGTCTCTTTCACCTCTAATTACCTCACATTAATATGTCAACCCGAGAGCGTTTTGTCATTACAAAGAGTGACTCAATCCGAGGCTCATTTGTCAGAGTAATGCTAGTAGTACAATGCTTAAGAAATACAAGAGTAAACGGATGCTTAACTGAAATCAAATTACTTTAAAGAAATAAATCACACACTCAGAAAACTCAATAACTTATCAGTCAAGGGTTCGGCAATGATAACCCATCCCTTCAGAAACTGATGGAAAAGGAACTAGAGCATAGATCACGAGCCTGGGAGCTAGACAGTGACTGCCAATGCTCACTACAGCCTTAGATCATCTCTCACACCAAAACATCAAATGCAGATAAATAGAACAGCAAAGTAAATAAAGAATTAACAGCAATTCGGGAATGGAACAGCAACTCTAAAATGGAACAGCAATTGAATAACTAAGTCCCGCGGGTTATAACCAAACTCAATCTATACACTCTTTGCAATCAAAGAACATTCTATCACTCTAAAGGCGATTCACACAAATCACACTAAAGGAACAGCAACAATTGATTAACGAATTATAGAACAATACTGCACACAACACGAACGTTAATATGACAGCTATGTAACATAATAGTAAGAACATGTAATGAACTCTTGAAAGGATTAATAACTTGATGCGGAGTTAACACACGATTCTAGCTGTAGAAACCCCAATGATTCGAACTTGAACAGAGCATATAATATGAACTTGTAAAGCATATCAAATTATCAAATAACAATAATAAACAAACCACACAGAAGTGAAGCTGTAATGGTACAGAAGCAAGTGTCCTTCGGGGCCGGGCCCTTAGCCTCCAAGGATACACCGCTTTAAGTTAATGCAGACGCGAAGATGGAATAATCACCAAGCTTTCATTAATGCATTGATCAAAAATACATCGAACCAGTTCTCAACAAAGCTTAATAACCAAATCTGATGTTTTACAGAAGATTACATAAAACGTATCTTATCTCGCCATTTTCCTAAACTAACAGTACTTGTCTCTTTTTATAAAAACGATGGCGGAGATGTCCAAGCAACTAGATAAGTAAAGCAGCGATCCCTCAGGATCTTCGATCCTGAGGGATTCGCCAAACTGTTAACTCTTCATCCTGTCTTTGCTATTTCGCTGAGCTGGTGTCCTCTCCTTCTTTCCCGAGCCGATTCACTTTGATCTGTTTCCCTATGTTTGCGTTCGGTTCTCGTCCAGAGAGACAGCAGTTATCTCCACTTTGTTCTTTCCTTTAGAGCGGCAACTCTTCGTTTTCTCCTTTTCCTGTATATAAAATAACCATTATTAGTGGCTAAGTTATACACTATTCCCATATTCTGTGACAACACTAGTGCCATCAGCATCTCCAAGAATCATGTCATGCATTCCAAAACAAAACACATTCCGATCAAATATCATTTTGTTAGAGAACAAGTCGTTGAAAAGAATATCAAACTTGAGTATGTTTTTACAAAAGAACAAATTGCTTATATCTTCACTAAACCTTTACCTCGTGAAGCATTTGAATATCTTCGTCAAAAGCTTGAGATTCTCCCAAGTTCTCATTAGATTACAGGTCTGCAGGACGGTTGTGTGTCAGGGAGAGTGGAAGTGTGTACAGGTCCATAGGATGGTTGTGTTTCAGGGGGAGTTACCCTTTGCCATTGATGTCAAAGGGGGAGAGAATGTTGTAGGAAGAGGTGTCATGATCGCAGGGGGAGTACTTGTGTTGCCATCAATGCCAAAGGGGGAGATTGTTGATCGGCGGTTGTCATTGATGTCAACCCAAGCAGCACCAAGGGGCTAACCCAATATTGCATGGGAATTTTGACCTACCAAATTAATATATTCGGTGTGTGGTTGCATGGTTCTACTTGTCGAGATGTTTCCATTGATATATGGCACGCCATGTAATTCTTCACGGTTTGAGAGATATTCATGTTTGAAGTTTGTACCCCCAGTTAGTGGGCTAAAACCCCATGGGGTTGTGGAATGGGTTATTGAGAAGTCATAATTAATATTTTTTAAGCTCCTAAAATCCCTCCCACGTTCACTTGTTGAAGCCCTTCTCAACCTAAGAATTTATATAAATTGTGATCTTCTTTTCCTCCTTAGGCAAGGGATTTCGCCATCTTAAACAGGTCATTGTGGCATTTGCGCTCTAACTTTTTTTATACGAAGGTTCAGAAGCTGAAATTTATATGATGCGAAGCTGAAATCCTGAGGAAGTTTCTTTAAAAATTTCAGATCAAGGTGCATAACATTTTTGGAGATATGATCTGTGGAAGTCAGGGTTTTTTCAGGCTCCTGAAATTCATCCCAAAGAAGTGACCTTGGTAAATTCGTCATAACTCTCTCTTTGAGTATCAAATTGGAATTCCATAAAAAGTGATAGATAGTGCAAAATATTTAATTTTCTCTCTATCAATTTTAGAGCCAAATTAAGAAACAGTGACACATGGAATGCCATACAAGTGCGCTCTGCTGAAATAGTCCATAATTAGGGCATTGTGAGAAATTGGGTATAACTCTCTCTTGAAGAATTCAAATTGGGTCAGACCTGTGGCATTGGAAATATAACTCAGAGGAATACTACAAGACCAAAAATCCGATATTGAGGATCTAAAATAACAGAGATACACTAGATTCAATATTGAGCTCCTAGAAGGGAAGAAAAAACTAGATCATGTGTTGTCAAGGGTTGCAAAGGACCAAACTTTCTACAACAGTAAAGCAAAGAAAAGTGCAGCAAAGGGTAGCATGACAAGAGTAGAAACCAAGGTGCATAATAGCAGCAAGAAGTTCATCATATGAAGTCTTAAAGTGGGCAGCACTGCATACAATCATTGTAAATGTATCATTGTACTTAGTCATTGTAAATACATCATTGTACAAATTGTACTAGTATCTATCTGCCAAGGGTTGAAGAGGCAGTGTTGGGAGGTCTAGGATCATCATTAGGTGGTTGTGTCAAAGTTGGGTTTATGGTCTATTATATCTTCTTCTTCTACATCATTCTATATCATTGTAAAGTGGACCATTTTTCCTGGTACGGGAGTCCATTCTTCTTTTATTCTTCTATAGGGTGGTAGGGTGGTGCTAGGGTGAGTTGTAGCTCATTGGGTGTTGGGGCATCCGTTCAGTTGACTACTGAATAATCTTGGGCATTGGAGCATCCATCCAGTGGGAGCTGGAGAAGAATTCTTTTCTAGATTATAGGAAGTTGGAGCTTTATTTTCAATTGGAGGTTAATATTAAAGAATTATTAGAAAAGCATTAGGTGGTTTTTGTCCCGGAGTGGGTTTCCACCTTAAAAAATGTGTGCTTTTGTGTTCCTCTTGTTTTCTTCTATCATTTTACAAACACTGATAATAATTTAAGATTAACTAATGCTCTAATTGAAAGGAATACTGATTCACCCCCCCCCCCCAGTATTTCCAACAATCGGGACTGATGAGAATTGGTGTTTGAGTGAGATATTGTTTCACTAGTTCAAATGAATGTTTGGATTCTAAGGTCCATTTAACTTATGTTTCATTTTTGAGCATGTTTGTGATATTCCTCAAAAGTTCAGCAAGGTTAGGGATGAATCTTCTCAAAAAGTTGATCTTCCCAATGAAAGATTGCAACTCTTTGAGGTTTCTAGGATGGCTGATTTTCAATATGCCTTCAATCCTTTTGGGATCTACTTTGATTCCTTCTTCAGAGATTATGTGGCCTAGGATTTTTCCTTCCTAAATACCAAAGAGTGTTTTATTTGGATTCAAAGTTAAGCCATATTTCCTACATTTCTCAAAAAAAATTCTCAAATGGGCTAAGTATTCTTTGTCAGTTTTGGAGAAAACAATGATGTCATCAAGGTAAATTATTATGAAATAGCCTATGTATTCTGAAAAAGCTATATCCATGGCCCTTTAGAAGTTGGCCCCTTCATTCATCAAACCAAATGGCATTTTAACATACATGAATGTACCCTAAGGTGTGGTGAAATAAGTTTTGTGTTGAGCACTTGGGAGTACTAGCACTTGGTTATAGCCTGAAAAACCATCCAAGAGTGATATTGTTTTAGATCCAACCACATTTTGAAGTATGTGATCCATCTTAGGCAGGGGATGATTATCTTTCAGGGAGGCTTTGTTCAGATTTCTAAAGTCAATGCAAAGCCTAATTTTCCCAATCTTCTTCCCAACAGATACAAGGTTGGAAACCCACTGTGAATATCTAAGGGGAACTATGATCCCAACATTGTTATAGCATCATTTTTCACCCTCATGTGATTCATGATTGTCTCTATGGCCTTGGGCACACGTTCCCACAGACTTGAACAAAATTCATAAAAAACAGTGTTAAAAATCCCATACGCGGGTATGCCCAGACTTTTCCGCATGTATACGCGAGTCCACATGTACTTTTCCGCATATGCCATTAAAATCATTAAAAATATATATAAAAATTCCCTATTTTTGGGCTGGGTTGATGGTTACTCCAGTAGTTCAACCACCCCAGCACATGCCAATTGTTTCCAACTGATTGAAACTACTTTGAGGGAGTATAAAAGCCCCTCATGTGCATGGCCTAAGGGAGAGAGAAATTTATAGACATTATACCCTGTTGGAATCCCTAATTCAAGTCTGATTTCCCGTGCCTCCTGCACTTTCCCAGATTTATACAGGAAACCCTTGTTTCCTGGAGATGTTCATCAGTTTATATGCCATCTTGAGTGCACAAGTCTTGAAAGTATCTTAGCGAGGCAAGGGCGGGATGGATCCGGACGATGGTCTGTTCGAAGATCGTGGAAGGATTCAGGTGATCTCTCCACTTTTTATTTCTGTACATGCTGTTCGCAATAATGAAGAACCATCTTGTTCCTGAACTTATGTGTTAATATCTATTTGCATATGTGAAAATATTGATTATTAAGCATTTATTATTGTTTATATAATGTTTCACATGGATTACACTAACATTTAGGAGAAATATATGCTGTACAACTAGGTTTCCGTGCATGTTCTTTCTTGTTTTCCAGGTTGAAGAGGAAGAAGGGTTGCTGGGGGTTTGGACCCCGTGGGATCTACATCAAACGTAGGACTACGGGTGAGTTCTACTATCGTTGTTATCTAGTTTTTAGCATTCAAGTGTGGTTGTGTGCGAGTCCTTCTGAATAGCATGCCTTGATCTGTGGAGGTTTTGACCCAACAAACCTCTAGGGTGTTTTTCCCTGAAACAGAACTGGCGAATCCACTGGGGATCGCATTCTTGTGATTCCCCTGTTGGGTGGTTTCAGCTGTTTGAAAGGTTTCCAAAAGTTTTAACTATTATTTCCAGTCCAGTTAACTTTTTCTCAATCAGACTGAAGACCTGGTTCTTTATCCAGGCTTAATATTTTTATTTTTTCATTATTTTCTTTTGCATACGCGGTTTTTTCTCTGCATAGTCGCGTATACACGATGTTTCTATCAAAGGTGGTCGCGTATAACTGGGTTTCCTTTGACACAGTCGCGTATGCACGCGTGTTACAAAAATGTTAAAGCGCGTATGCCTGGGGGAAAATTTTGTTTGCCTAATAATCAGCTCTGAATCTCCTTGGATTGATATTTTCTTGCCTCCTAAATATTTGAGCAAATGTAGGCCAAGAAGGAGAGCTTCATATTCTGCAATGTTATTAGTGCATTGGAAATGAAGTTTATAGGAATGTCCTATGTTTGTATTATGTATGCATACACCAGCTCCAGAACCAGCTTTTCCACAAGAGCCATCAAATCTCATGCTCCAAAGTGTTTCTATCTCATACTCATCCTTATTTTTTTTTTCAAGGCTGCTAAATTTTGAGTTGCTATGTTTTTTATTTGAAGGAAGATTTGGTTTTTAAAGTGGGCTTAACTCTTTTTCATTTTCATTTTCTTGTATGCCGATTTCATCTTCATTGAACAAGATAAATGAATCAAGATATGAATGAATGGAATAGACAGGAGTGTTATTTGTCCTATCTATGTTACTTACCATATATTTCATATGAGATTCCCTATAAAGCCTTCTTGTCTGGTTAAATACTGGAATGGTAGCATAAGACATGTCCATTTGAAGGTTCCCTTGAAGATTGGCTCCCCATGATCTAGATAGAATCATGCCATACTTTCAGGGAATGTCAGCAACAACTATGTCCATAAGTAGACCCTTAGCAGGAATTTGTGCCAGATTGACACATAAGTCCTTGATTAGACCTAAACATTTGACTCTTCTTGAATCAAAGGAATACAGGTCTTTGTAAGATTTGGTAATTTCTAGGCCTAATCTCTCCATCACCACTTTTGGCATGAGATTGGGAGAGGCACCAGAGTCTAGCATGGCATTATGTAAGATTTTATCATGTATATTTAAGCTGACATAGAATGAAGGGATGGCTCCTTCTTGGTATTTTCCTTCTACTTCAGGACCAAAAAACAATTATGGTTTATGATCTTTCAAGTTTAAAGTATCAGTATCATTTCCTATATTCAAAGCTTTCAAAACTTGATTTTTATATACATCCTGGGTTACTAGTTCAACTAAGGGTATGCTAATTTTGATCTTGGCAATTTCTCCCTCAAGGCTGAAAGGGACTAGTATTTTTGACATATTTATATCTAATTTCTCAAACATAGTATTTTCAGCAATTCTGTTTTGCTGAATTTTATTAGGACTATTGTTTTGGACAGATTTCTCAGGGACACTAGAAAAAGTACTAGGGAAGCTTGGGTCAACACTTGGATGACTGGTTTTGTCTTTGTTTAGATCATTTTTTCTAGCCACAGTGTTAGAACTGCTTGTTGTCTTTTTAGGAAGATTTTCTGAGGTATTCCTAACAGTAGTTTCTGTGTTTTTATTCTTGGAGTTATCTTGGTTCTTTTTTCTCATAAGATCATATTGTCTGTGGACCTCCATTATATAATTTTCAAACCCCAATTGGTAACCTTCAAAATCCTCATGATTGTTTTCTATAATATCCCAAAATGGGATCTGCTAGCAAGGCATGACTGGAGAATGCATTTTCCAGGAATGGTTGCTACAGGATTTGAAACCATCACTTGGATACCTTATATATGAGTATCTAAGTCCTAAATCCAAGAGGATATCAGAAAGAAATCATTCTAGGTGGGTTAAACAAATCTCCCACACCTAGTTTGCTTGAAAAATACCCAAAGGAGGGACTGCAACAATATAAAAGAACACTGCCCAGAAAATAACGCAGTTCTAGATAGAAGTAGCAGTAGGCCAATATGATAGATTGAAAATAACTTATAAAATGATAAACTAGATTTACAGTAAAGCCCAATCAATGTACAGGAGAAAGAAATATACTTTATGGAGAAAAACACTCTAAAAGAGGTGCTGCAACAAATGTATTTCACTGCAAAGCCATGACAGCATTATTTTTATGAGTAAACATAATTTTTAGGTTAAAAATAAGATCTAGGACAGATATTTCTATAAAATATTAGATCTATATCAGATCCATACACTAGACTGTCTCTATTTTACATACCCCTTGGGGTTTTCCGCAAAACATGAAGCACAGAGAGTAGATCTGAAATCTACTACAACGGATTTGCAAATGATTCAGAATTTCTGAAGTAGATGTAGCAGTGAATAAAAAAGATCTGAAACATACATGGATTAGTTGGCTAATCCATGGATCAGCACAGTGAGAGGAAGACTCCTCTGCACCAGAGATCTCTCCTCCAAATAGTTGCCAAACACCCTGCAACTCTTCTCTTGCAAAATAACGTAGATTTGAGGCAAAAACCATTTTGTAAGCTTGAAGCATAGGTTTTCCTGATGCCAAGATCAAGATCTAAAGCTCAACAACTAATACACTCTTCCAGGAGGTTAAAATACACACTCACTAAGAAGAGGCACTAGTACAATCTAGATCTGAGCAGATCTAGTCTCCCACTTGCTGCTGCTCACAACGAAAACCAAACCCTCAACAGGATATAAATTTTAGATGGAAGAATAAGCTTGGCCAAATGCCTAATAGTGGACCAAGAATAGCAAGACTCTTCCAAGAGGCCTCTCAAGGAAAGAGGAGGATTCCTAAATAGGGGATCGTTGTGCTAAACGACATAATTCTCAGCTAAACAACTAGAGAATGAGGAGTGTCTAAATAGATAAATACTTCTAATACAATATGTCCAACCACCCTCTCATGCTTCTCTCCTCTTTCATTTATAGGATGAAAGCCTTGAAAACCCTAAACCATCTCAAAAGGTTTAGCTCCTTTCACATTGGGACCCTCCAACTAGAACTGCGTTGTTCCTCTAGGTTCATTGCATCTGGACAACGCTGTAGATTTGGTCCTGTTGACCCAGACAATTGTCACAATCCCTTTTCACACTTGAGGTAATTTTATTAAGATAGCCCAGATTTAGCCTTGTTCACATGGGCATTGATTTATTTTGCTGCTTAAGGAGTTTAATTTTTCCTCCTTTACAATTTTATTCTTGAAAAATAAAATAAAAACAAAATTGAATATTCCTATTAGCTTGGGCTAATTAGGAACCTTACAGTCCTCCCCTCCAAAAATTTTCTTGTCCTCAAGCAACTGATAAGGTGAGTGTTGCAACTCATCTCTTCCTCCATTAGTGTCACAAAAAAAATATAAGCTTCTCTCATAAGCTAAGTGATCACCAACCCATCCATCCATGACTTGTCCCCATAATGTCCTCATGAGATGCAAACATCTCCTCCAATAAGGAAACAATGAATCACATGAAACAACCATGGTTTTCCCAATGCCCTCCTTGAATTATAAGACAGAAAGTATAGGGAGTGTAGTCATCCCATAGGGCACATGCATGCCTTCCCTCCTTCCTCCATTCATCCCCATGAAAAGTACAATCACATCATCAATATAGGGGATCAAAACAATTCACAAACAAACAAAAATGTGTGCACAAGGAGGTGGGTCATAGTCCCACATGTGGAACCAACGCAGAGCATCCCCTTCCTGCATCAAAATAAGATGTGGTGAGTGGTTTTACCACCACTTACTTGCTACCCAAGTCATCTCACTATTGCAGAAAATGTGAGATATATTTGGTGCCTTTGGGAAGCACCCATCATGAAAACAAATCTCCCTTTGCAAATCAAGGGAGTGGCCAAATTCAGAATTTGTGGTGGCCCAACAATTTCCATGAGATTTACAAAGTATATCACTCCTTCTTGGAGTCATGGCCTACAATAAAATGGTGTAAGAATGCATGAAATCATAATATAAAACACATGTACTATGAACATGCTCTCCACCAACAATCCTCCTCATATCAATGGAGTGGTGCATAGATCTACACTCTTCTTCAAGGGAAGAAAGAGAGATTTGATTCAACTCTTACTTAGATTCCTGTTGCTACTCCAACTCCACAAGGTCCATGCATCTTTGAAAATTCTAATATAGTTCTCTTTCAAAGCCCTCCCAATAGTAGCTCCTCAAAATGATATTGTTGAGCTTCATGGAATAGGTGAGGCTGAATTTGAACTCTTCATAAGCGCTCTGTAGTAACTTATCCTTGAGCTTGGAAGCCTTAGACAAGAATATCCTACCATGATTATAGATGACTCCATCAAGGACTGAATATCTTCCTTTATGCAACCAGTCATCAAGAATCATGCAAGTATGAAGATCCTTGGAATATTCCACCAACAGTTGGGATTTCAATTAGGGATCTAAAGTGCTAAAAAATGACAGCGTTGATAGTGTGTCATATAAAGTATATGCCATGTTGCTTTCCTCCCCCTTGAAATCTCCCATGCCAAAGGGACAAAGTGAAAGGTTGCCAAACCTCCCTTGCTGCCCTCCCTGCTCATCCACATGCTTCAAAGAAGAAGGAAGCTCTTGGAAGTTAGTATCCCATGGGAAGCTATCATCTGTCAAAGGCCTTTCTGTTTTGGCCAAAGCATGCATGTGAGACCACCATCTCTCTTCTAGTAGGGAAGATTGTTCTTCAAGCAAGTTTTTCTTCTGATTCAAGTCTTGCCTCTCATGCTTCATGATGGTGTCATTCTCTCTTCTTGCAGCATATCTTCTCAATGCAATTTGAGAGGTGAGGATCGATAATGAGGTCAAAGGAAAAATGCTGTCCCTTTCTTTGTACCTCCCCCATACTCTCAGTGCTATAGCATGGTATTCTAATGCTCCCTCCTCCCTTGGATCTATGAAAGGAGCATCAATGTATGAAACATCTTTCATCAAATCTGAATCAGTTGGTCTTTCGGATGGCATACCATAGGATAATGATGTCTCGTGACTCATTCCCATGTGAACAACAGATGGGAACATTTCATGACTACTTCCACTATGCAAATCCATCTCATATTGCTGTGTGGAAGTACCATGAAACTTGGAGACCCCTCTTAATGGTGTAAGATTGCCTCTTATTAGAGACCTTGCCCCATATTTTAATAGTGGATCAACTGTGTGACCCCTCCTTTGTTCTGCCTCATTGTCTCTTAGCAAAGACACATGCTGCTCATGTCCTCCATATGGAAGAGCCCTTGGAACTTCTTGCAAAGGTGCAAGAATCCCTCTAATGGAAGCCATTTCTTCATCTCCATCTCCAAATGAGAAAAAATATCCTCCTGCTTGCACATCACTGGAGATCTTCTCTGCTTCCCCTCTCCCTTCTCCTCATTAGTGGAGAATGCTTCATCATCAAGATATCCTTTTTCTTGATCTCTTAGTGAGGAAGAAATCCTCATGTCTTCTCTTTGAGAAAAGAGATATTGCTGAAATGGGGCCTTTGCCTCTGGAAAAAAGTGCAACAAATCTTCAACCCCCTCAACAATGTTTAGAACTGGAGTTGGCTCCAATGAATCTTCCAAATTATGCAGAGATTCAGATTTCTTGGGTTTGATCTGCTCTCCCCAAGAAGTCTCAGAATGTTTCTCATCAAATCTTGTCACTAGTCTCCTAGTGAATCTTGCATAAGAAGAGATGTTTCTCCCTTTCAAGGAAGAGGACTCAAACAGCCACCAAGCATAAGCCTTCCCTTGAAGATGCAGTGCTTCTACTATCAAGGCTTCTTCTCCTGATACTTGATGCAGTTGCAGGTATGTGTCAAGCTTCTTTACCCAAGACTTGGTTGAGTCTTAGGTGATCCATCAAATGTGGGTAGAGAGAATCTACCCAAGGTGTGCTACATGCACCATTCCCTTCTACTGTAGCCGCTGGATATTTCTTCTTTGATTTGACAAAAATCTGGGAAAATTAGATGCTCCTTGAATCTCTCTGATTGAGATTCATATTCTCAGAGGTAGTCACCAAGAGTCTCCTCCTCTGGTGTCTCTCCATCTTCTTCTCTTCTTGCAAGGAATGCAGACATGCTGCAACGTTGTAGATCATATTATGTGGCTGCATGCTCACACACATAAAATGAAGTAGTGGGGCTTTCCTCATGTGCAAACCTCTCCAAGAGATCTGCTAGTCTTTCATTCCTCACTCCCCTGATTTCTTCCTTCAGCTCATGCAAAGCCTGAGAAAGATTTTTTGAGAACTCTTCTCTCTGCAAGCTTTCGGATAAAGGGTTTGGACCCTTTAATTCTGTGTCTTCGGTGTAACCACATTTCTTCATCAGTATTTTCCTCCCATGAAAATACATGTTGGCTCTTCAAAGGGCAGAGCACAGGCTATGCCAAGAAATTTTCTCTAATACCACTGTAATATCCCAAAATGGGATCTGCTAGCAAGGCATGACTGGAAAACGCATTTTCCAGGAATGGCTACTACAAGATTTGAAAAAAATAATTGGATCCCTTATATTTGAGTATCAAAGTCCTAAATCCAAGAGGATATCAGAAATAAATTCTTCTAGGTGGGTTAAACAGATCTCCCACACCTAGTTTGCTTGAAAAATACCCAAAGGAGGGACTGTAGTAATATGAACACTGCCAAGAAAATAACGCAGTTCTAGATAGCAGTAGTACTAGGCCAATATGATAGATTGAAAATAAATTATACAATGATAAACCAGATTTTCAGTAAAGCCCAATCAATGTACAGGAGAAAGAAAGAGACTTAATGGAGAAAAACCCTCTAAAAGAGGTGTTGCAACAAATGTATTTCATTGCAAAGCCATGACAGTGTTATTTTTATGAGTAAATAGCAGCTGTAGGTTACAACTCAGATCTAGGACAGATCTTTGTACAAAATATTACATCTATATCAGATCTGTACACTAGACTGTCTCTATTTTACATACCCCTTAGGGTTTTCAGCAAAACATGAAGCACAAAGAGTAGATCTGAGATCTACTACAGTATATATGTAGAATGATTCAGAATTTCTGAAGTAGAAGTAGCAGTGAATAAAAAAGATCTGAAAAATACATGGATTAGTTGGCTAATCCATGGATCACCATAGTGAGAGGAAGAATCCTCTGCACCAGAGATCTCTCCTCCAAATAGTTGCCAAACACCCTGCAACTCTTCTCTTGCAAACTAATGCAGATCTGGGGCAAAAAATGTGCTGTAAGCTTGAAGCATAGGTTGCCTTGATGCCAAGATCAAGATCTGAAGCTCAACAGTTAATACACTCTTCCGGGAGGTTAAAAGAAACACTCACTGAGAAGAGGCACTAGTACAATCTAGATCTGAGTAGATCTAGTCTCCCACTTGCTTCTGCTCACAAGGAAAACCAAACCCTCAACAGGATCTAAATTGTAGTTGGAAGAAGAAGCTTGGCCAAATGCATGATAGTGGACCAAGAATAGCAAGACTCTTCCAAGAGGCCTCTCAAGGAAAGAGGAGGATTCCTAAACAGGAGATCATTGTGCTAAACAACACAATTCTCAGCTAAACAGCTAGAGAATGAGGAGTGTCTAAATAGACAAATCCTTCGAACACAATATGTCCAGCCACCCTCTCATGGTACTCTCCTCTTTAATTTATAGGATGAAAGCCTTGCAAACCCTAAACCATCTCAAAAGGTTTTGCTGCTTTCACATTGGGACCCTCCAACTAGAACTGCGTTGTTCCTCTAGGTTCATTGCATCTGGATAGCGTTGTAGATTTGGTCCTGTTGACCCAGTCAATTGTCACAATCCCTTTTCACACTTGAGGGAATTTTATTAAAGAAACCCAGATTTAGCCTTGTTCACATGGGCATTGATTTATTTTGCTACTTAAGGAGTTTAATTTTTCATCCTTCACAATTTTATTCTTGAACAAGAAAATAAAAAACAAAATTGAATATTCCTATTAGCTTTGGCTAATTAGGAATATTACATTTTTAGTTTGTTCCGAGGAGAAGAATCGTTGTTCTTGTTGAGTGAGGAAAGCATCACCCTCAATATCATATCCTATCAAATTCACATGATTTTCTTCCAACCTTTCTGTATCCCTTTCTTCTTCTTCATTTACATATTTTTCTTGGAAAGGAGGCCTAATTTGTTGGTCATTATCTCTTTGTCTATTTTGAATAGGATCTCTTCTGAAATTTGGATTTCTATTTCTGTTTTTGGGATTTCCTTGGTTCTCTTTAGGAGGTACTCTATTAGTTAATTTTATCTTCTCCAGCATTCTTTCCATTACCCTTACTAAGTTATCAATTTTGGAATCAGATGATGAGGTTGAGGCCAATGTTTCATCCTTGTATGTAACTCTTTTTACTGATTTCAACCTAGCTCTTTTCTCAATCATATTTTCTTCCACACTTATAGCTCCCCTCTGTATATCTTCTAAATTCAAGGGGTCTCTTTCTCTTAGATGATAGGCCATGTCTGGGTCAAAGCCCTCTAGAAATTTTGCTAAAGCTAAGCCTAGCGGAGGTTTCATGTTTTGGGGAAGTGCATTGTAAACACTATTGAATCTAGTGCAGTAATCTTGGAAAATTTCCCCAGCATTTATTTTAAGGTTGCTATATTCTGAAAGGATTTGGAGAGGGTTCTTTTTAATTTCCCATTTGTTTATGAATGTTTGGTATAAAGAAGGGAGATCATTTATGCTATTAGGAGTTAATATTTTAAACCATTTTTGGCTTCTCCTCCTAAACTTTGGGCAAAGATTCTCATCTTAATGGTTGCTTCTTCTATTTCCATGTAATCAAAGGCATCATCCATTTTATCTACATGCTGTTGGGTAGTGGTAGATTTAGTTCCAGTGAAATGGGGAATTCTGGATTGATAATCATTTCGTAAAGGAAGAAGAGGTTGTGGTAATACTAAGGGAGCATACAATGTTGCCATGATAGGATTGAATGGGAGACTTACAAGAGGTGGGTTTGTAGAAGGAAAAGTGAGATGAAATGGAGTGTTTTGAATAGTGGATGTGTGGATGGGTGTGGTGGATGTACTTGGACCAGCAAACTGATTTTGAGCAGATTTGTTATTGAAAGAGTTGAAGTGATGGAGAAGTTGAAAATTAGGAGGAGTGGAAGGAGAGGTTTCTCTGCTAAAACTTTGCTGTAAATTTGTGGGCTCAAGGTTAGATTGGTCAATATCACTATCTGACTTGATTCTAAATAGGTTCTTTGAATGGCACAAGTCAGAGTGAGGATATTTCAAGATTGTAAGGTTTTCAAGGACAGATCTTGTTCTTTGAATAGTCCTATTAGTAGTTAAATTTCCAGATCTAGAAGTTTGCCACAAAATATTTTCTAGATAATCAACTATAGTATGAGGATTAGGGTCTGGATGATATCTGGTATTGATCCTATGTGAAGCCAGATTTCAAACTCAAATTTTTTTTTAGAGAGGCTGACAGATTTAGGATTGTTTTTTAGAAGAATGACCTCTCACAGTGTTTAGTAAGATTCTAAAATATGGGACTAGGCTTCTAAACTTCTTGGGACTGATGTGATACAATCCTAAGGACGTCTAAAGAGAACTAGTAAAGTAATAGGCCTACTGGGGCTAGTGGAGTCGCCAGGTGGAAATTTTTAGCTGTTTTGAAGGTAAATGTGTATGGTCCACCACCAATAATTGATAAAAAAACCATCTAGGGATGTTTTTGGGGTTTTCTGAGTTTCTTAATGTAGTCCTAAGGTTTGTAAGAGTGTTCTATACATGAATCATCATTTAGCTAAGATGGTGAAATAAACAAAGTCTACTCTATGGCTACCAGTTGAGTTTTCTATGAATTGATGATGGTTTCTGGAGTTCTAAGAAGTAATCATGTTGTAAGTAACTCATAAGGTCCCACTGTGATCGCCAAAATGTTGATTATGGCGATGAGGTAGAAAATTCCACTAGATACTATTTTTCAAGGGTTTCTGAATCTTTTAAGGGACATTTCAGCATGAACTTACTCAGAAGGTGCCACCGTGATTACCCGAATGTTGGTGTCCCGTGATTTGGCAGATTGGTATACCAAATGACAAGGCAACATGGAACCAGGCTTTGGAGCCCTAGGACCTAGCCTTCCTGGACTCAGTGAGGGATCTCTCTATCTTTTTGCAAAGGATATAAACTTGTGTGCTTTGTAGGGTTGATTTTAGGCTAGTTATGAAGTGTGAGGTTTTGTTGTTTGTTTTGGTTGGGTATAATGATCAAGAAGCATAGGTAGAATGAGGAAATCTCTAAGTCATTGGGAAATTGAGTCCAATGGAAGTCATGAGAATTTCCAATGGATCAGGGAGCATCATCGGGAAAATCTGACTTGGCCAGTGGATCTTCAAGTTTTAGGGGCTATGAGATGGACATTAATTGTAAGAATGAAAAGTAGGGTAAAGGGCAATCAAGAATCCTTTATCATATGTACTTCTCAAGAAATGGGACTTAAATATCATAAGAAATGAAGAGGTAATGAATAGACGAGGCAAACCATAAATTCGACAATCCACACTTCAGTAGATAATAATTCAAGACAAACTTTTCCATTGAAATATAGACGGCAAGAAACTCATTTAACTTCTAGTGATTTCACTTTCAAGGAAAAAAAACACTTAAGACACACATATAACTATAATCAGAGAAGAGGGAACTCCTAAAAATCCTTGATTATAGTTATGAATATCTCTAAAACAATTAGTTAAGAAAGTACAAATGGTATGATCGAAACAAAACCTCTTTGGCAGACTTAAAAGAATGGTACTTTAGAGAGAGACTTCAAAACCGTGTTTAAGTGGCAGCAAGTAAGCTGGGAAAACCATAAATCATGCTTGATACCAACTGCATTCAACTATTTATGAAATAAACAAGCTTAGGGGGTCTAGAGAGTAATTAATAATTCTCTAAAATGTCCTAGCAGAAGAAAAAATTAAGGCAATGAAGAATAAACAAAACTAATGTGCTTTCAGAAGACATTTCTTAGCCTAAAAATTTTATTCTACTGCAACACAGAAAGGTGGAAACATAATGAAATAGGAAATAAAAATAACAGATTAGAAGAATTTAACCAACAACCAAGCTCAGGGATCCAGTGATCTAGCCTCCTCCATCAACAAACAAATCAGGGCATCCACAAGTTCCAAGACTTCAATTTATTTTCAACTTCCAAGAGACTATGTATTACTTCAAAGAGTCATCAAATGCCAACAAGATAATGAGTTTAGATGCATTATTTATGCTACAAATGAGGAGGTGAAGCCTAAGATAGGGTTTGAGTGTCATTTATTACAAAGTTAATGAGTTCCTAACCTTGGAGACCATGCAAGGCTCAAGGTAGGAATATATGCAGCTACTTCTCTGTTTAATAACTTCTATCTTAACTTCCTAAGGAGAAATAGGTGAAATATTTGACTTTAAGGCCTACTAATAACTTTACAATAACTTTTTGACATATAAAAATATCTCTGACTGAGCCTAATAACTGCTAAATGCTTTATTGAAGGAAACAAAACACTAGGTGGCACAAATATCTTTTGAAAGGAATAACTGCCACGGGCTGAGTCTTTCAAATTTGTCTTGGGTAAATCTGCCTTAAGTTTATCTTTTAATATCTATATTTAAGCTTTTTAAACTCTATATTTAAGCTTTGACTGCCTGCTTTTATTATTTAAATTTGTTTTTTCTCTGTTCCATTGTTTTGGTCTTCTAATTTATTTCTTTCGATCCTTTACTTTTATTCTTTTGTCCTTCCACCGTCTTCTGTCTTTCTTTGACTGCTGCTTTGACTGGCTAACCCTATGCTTTTACTTTTAATATTCTGATATTTGCCTGCTTGTCTTAATTTTCCTTTAATCTCTACCACGTGGCCAATATTTATAATTTGTTTTTGATACCTGATTAGCCCTTTAATCCTTTTTTCTTTATCACAGTCCTCTGACTATTTCTCTTTCCATTGGGCTTATTGTCTGTGTTTTTTCTTTGTGCAGGGATGTGTTTCTAGTGTGTTGGATGGTTTATGATCTCTAGTAACCATGATTCACTAGTGCTGGAGTTTAAATTTTGGCCCCTGGCCCTTTAATTAATGAAAGAAACCTCTAGATCGTCATCCAGATTTTAATTCAAATGATCTTGGGCTGGTGGGAAAGGCTTGGTGGGCCTTTCCACCATTAATCCTCCACAAAACACAAATTGTTAGTTAAAACCATGCAGGAGAGGGTTTCACAGCATTTTTTGGCATTTGGAGCTATTGGGAGGTGTTTATAGAGGAGGAGAGGGTGCAGGAGGTAGGGTTCCGAAGGCGAAACCAGGCGAAAATTCGAATGAAGGCGAGATAAATTCGATTTATGGCGTGGGGGGAAAAGGTAGTTTTCGAAAACCACAAGTGGTTTATCGCGTGGATAGAAGGTGGTAAATGGTTTTGGCCAAACATACATGATATAGTTTAGAGCATGACACGTGGCTGGAGGAGACCGCCTATTTCACACGAGTCTCAAAACTTTAAACCTGATGCCATTAAAAATGTGATATGCGTTTCGGGTTGTGGGATCTTGGGCTTGGAGATCAATGGTGAGGAATGGTTCATGGGAGTGACGAGTAGGTTTTGGAAGCAAGGCTTGGTGACAAGTGGCATAATCCGAATGGATTGTGGGGTATAGTGGAATGTGGGGCCCGAAGTTTTAAATAAATAAAGGGTAGATGCAGCCTTTTCTAATGTTTGATGGGGGAATTCAGATTAATGACGCGGGGAACGATAGCCATCGGATCGGGGTCCAGGGCTTCAGATCAACGGTGCGGATGAGTCGATCAAGGTTGCTGGTGTGTAATGGAAAGGAGGGGGGCGCATTTTGATTTTTCAAAGGTTTGGTGGCGTTAAATAAATGAAAGGGGCGGAGGTATATCCCAAATGGGAGGGGGCTAAATAGATAGCAAAGGTTGAGGTCTTATGCGAGCAAGGGGTTTGGGGCTTAAGCAAAGAAGCTTTTAAGGCCTATTTCATCAAAAAGGCTGACTTTATACAAAAAAAAGGGTTTAGTGCATATTTCAAAGAACTCGATAGGCTAAAAATTGACTTTTAAACAATGTAAAAGGGAGCCTTTTTCATTGTTTAATATGTCAAAGGAGAAATGATGAATGAAGGTGTTTTATGAGGGTTTTTTTAGAGGAAGAAGGATTATTAATGAGAGTGAGAGTGAGGTGATGATAGGAGGCAAACATGCCCAATAATGAAGTCTTCTTTATAGCAGTGGGGTATAATTTTTTAGGAGGTAGAGAGAGGAGAAGATTTAGTGAAGTATTTTGACTTAGGATAATGAAGGCGGTGAGATTTCTAGAATTCACAATATTTCTCAAATGTTTTTTCTAGAAATCTAGGATCATAATTTAGTCATCTTTTGATATCAACAAAAACTACTGATGAATAACAAGAGTATTAATGTTTTGTTTGTGGCCAATATGGTTGAAAGAAATGATTCCTTTCGAGGAAGATTTGGATTATCTTTAGATTAAATGTAATAAGTAGGTGTTTGAGTCATAGTAGGACTCTAACTCCTAATTTGAAAGGTGTCAGTTTCTAGCTTTAAATATCTAGTTAGTGGTTATATTTGGTGTCAGTAATAGAATTTAATGATCTAGCCACTTCCCAGATTGGATGTAAAGGGTAGATGCCTATAAGTAGTGAGTACTTCGATGTATGAAGGGTTGGAAAATGTTATCTCAGCTGAATATTTTATTGTAAAGCTTTTGGAGTTTCTGATATATACAGTAACAATACCACCTTTCTTCACCTAAGATTCTTATTATATTTAAATGAGATTTTGTCCTATCTTTTGAAAGGTTTTCTTCAAAGTCTTAATGCTTAGTACTTAGAACTCATGAATTTTCATGGTTTGAATTCCTTTAAGTATTAAGCTATGGTGAATCTCTTTAAGTATTTTTCTTTTAATACCTTGATGTCTCATTGCTCAGAATTCGTGTGTCACATGCTCTGACTTCCTTTGAACCTCAAGTTATTGGGATTTTCATGAATGTGTTATTCTTTCATTGAAGTATATAAAAGCCTCAGCTTTCACAAGGAAAGCCTTTGTTATTGAGAGCCATATCACTGAATCCATAGCCCAATGGTAGCAAGTATTCATATTTTAAACTTGAACCAAAACACAAATAATAGAGTTATCCATATATCTTATATCATTAAACAATATCATAAATCACTTTGAGAGGGCCCTCTCAGACTGAAGAGGCTAAGCTCCAGTCCAAATATTGGTTTGAAATAGTTACACTGAAGTCGTTTGATTAGCAGCCAATTAGGTATGATTTTGGTGATAACAAAACCATTCACGGAATAAACAAGCATAAGTGGGTCTAGAGAGCAGCTAAGAATTCTTTAAACTAACCTAGCAGAGGAAAACATGAAGGCAATGAGGACAAATAGATCTAAGGTACCTCTGAACAACATTTCTTAGTCTAAAAATTTTGTCCTACTCCAACATAGAAGGATGTAACAAAATGATACATAAGGAAACAAGAACTAAATAGAGACATATCACCATTAACCATGCTTAGGGATCCTACAAGCAAGCCTTCTCCATCATCAATCAAAACAAGCCATTCACAAATTCCACAACACCAATTTCTTCTTCAATCTCCAAAAAACCATGTATTTCTCTCAAGAGTCATCAAATTCAAACCTTTTACAATAAGGCCCTCATGCTCTATTTATCTAGAAAAGGAGGGCAAAAACCCTAAGTAGGGTTTGAAAATGTCAAAAACACCCATAAATGTCATTTATGTCTAAGAGACCATGCAAGGCGGAAGACACAAAATATCTCATGAAATAAATGAAAAAATAACTCTTAGCACCTAAATTTGGAGTGATTTTCCCTAAAAAACACTAAAATATCATTTTTCCATAAATTAGTGTCTTTTATTGACTTTTTCACATTAAAGGTGCAACAGTGAGGTCTGAAGGCGTAGCACATGCACAGGAAAACTGGGTCCACTTGTAGCCAAGTGTTGATGCCCTTCCCGATGTCAGAATTTTCTCTGTGATGGCTCGTTGGAAAGCCTGTCAATTCTAATTTCCAAAAATTCTCTTGGTTTTCTGATTGGTCTCGTTTTACCTATCCAAAATGTAAATATCCCAAATCTTCTCTAGGCGCAGTGCTAGGCCTGAAAATGAGGCAGAAAGGTGAAAATTAGGGTGTTTTTGACCCCTTTAGAGGATCAAATCAACTCCAAATGACCTGAAAATTGGTGATCATTCTGTAATTGAGCTGAGGATTCCAAAAATGCAAAGCTTTCCTCCTGATGATGCATGAGGTGAAAGCGTAGCCCCAAGGGTGTTGTGCTTTCAGGCCTCAAAATTAGAAAAAAACCAAAATTTGTCAAAAATTTCCCAAAATTGGTGGATATCCTCCTTATGGGGTTTGGGAGGCCTGTAGAGAAGCTTCAGCCAAGATTCCAAGGTTTTCTTGGTCTTTTTCCTCCTTGAGTGATTTTATTTCGACAAGGGCTCCTTTGAGTTTAACCTTTGCAATTCGATTTTGCAATGCAGAGTGCTTGGTCATCTTCTTTTGGAGGTCAAAGTCCCTCTTTGTATTCTTCAACTATCTTTTTTCATTCTTATAGTACTCAATGTTACACATTTCCATGCCAAGGCATATTTCTATATCCCTAATTTATGTAGCTTTTCTTTGGAGTAGTATGCTAGTGGCCCTCTCCTTGTCTTCATTTTCATTGTCAAGGTCAATGATGTCAAATTCTTGTTCAAGCTCCTGCTTACCTTGCTTACCTTTCTTCACCTTTTGTTTGCCTTTATCTAGCTGCTTGGTAGAAGTGGAAGGAATGGCCCCTTTCATTTTATAGGCATCAAACACATGCCATTCTCCTCTCTGATATGTCAATGGAAGAGGTTTTCTTGTGATAATTTTGGTGTCTTCCTCATGGCTGCCATCATTTGTCTACATGTCTTCCTCTTCATTACCTTGACTATTGCTTACCTCATTACATTCAACATCAAACTTAGTGTTGGCGTCTTCACTAATTTCTGCACTATCCTTTGTACTATCTTCATCTTGTTCATCATTACTACTAGGAGTCTCATGGTTGTGCTCTTTACTGCTCTCATCAAATTCTTCGTATTCTTCACTGTTTTCATGAATGTCATGACTATCTTCTTTGATATTTTGATCCTTGGTGTCATTGCTATCATTTTCCTTACTGTCCTTTTCCTCACTGATGTTTTCTTCATTTTTTTCCATGTTGTCTTCTGCCTCTTCATTTTCTTCATTGTTATCATATTCATTTTCCTCCATGTTTTCTATTTCATTGCTTAACTTTTCCTCTTCATCTTCAATATCATCATTATCATCTATTTCTTTGTCACTTGCTTGTTCAGTATCACTTTCTTATTTTTCTTCATTGTCATTTCCCTTATCATCATTTTTTTCTTCCATGCTAACATCACTGTCCCCTACTTCTTCATTTTCTTCCTCTTCACTGTCCTCTTCTTCATCATTTCTTAATTAATCTTTACTCTCTCCTTCACTAGTATTTGATAGCTCATCAAGTTCACTTTCTTCTTTGGCTGATGCATTAGGAGAGGGTGAGGAAGGGAGGTTTTCTTAAGGAGAGGATACTTGTGTAGATGATGAGGCATGATCAGTAGGAGGTAATGGAGGAGTAGAAGGAGGAGGATGAGATGATGAGGTTAAATTTGGCTGATGATGGTGTTGTGGGCTTGTGAATACTTCATTAGCAATGAACAACTCCTATGGTATGCCCTTTTGCTCAAATGATGTAGCACAATCATTTTGATTAAGGAGTGTTGGAACAAAATTTGCATTTTTTGGGAATAGTTCCTCCTTTGGACAGCAGAAGACATCTTGTCAATAATCCTATAGAGGTAGTAGGGTAAATGAAGCATTTTGACCCTAGTGAAGTGCATGAGAAATCGGATATGATAGGAGTAGAGTCTGGAGTACCTTCCCTCACAGGTAAAATATTTCATGATGACCCTCATCAAGGGTGCATACCTCTCCAGCAAGTATGAGAAACAGAAAATAGTCTTGCAACCTTCTTTATATCTGGGTTTAAGAAATGGATCATAGCAGCTCATGTCTAACTTTTCTCTTTTGAACCACTTTTCACCAACATTGGGTATGCTTGTAGCACTAGAAATGGCATCTGATGAGAGCTCAAAGTCTACCCCGGCAAGATTCACTTGTTTATTGTGTAGGTTGAGGATGAACAACCTAGTGAGCTCAAGGTGACTTTGCACTTGTTGGACCTTTTCACAAAACTGGAAACACCCTACATTTTGAAAGCATGTGATGATCATAGGAGAGGATTTAAGCTCCAAAGTGTCTTGGGGTTCAAACCTATTAACCTTCCCACCTTTATGCTTCTGTCTCATAGGAGCTTGGCCTTCTTCACTGCTAACACTCCCTCCTTCTCCTGACATTTTGATCGTTGATGTCTTTAAACAACCCTAGGCTTGCTTGTGAAACTTGGTAGGAGGAGTGAAATGAAATGATGGTGAAAGGAAGTTTTTGTAAGTGAGTGATAGGGAGGTGTAGGAGTATGACTAATCCCCCTTAAGCTTCGATGAAGGGTTAACTCCAACTTACTGTAATTACCCTAATTCACACCTTTCTTGACTGATAAATTCTTGCTTGGAAGTCAAAACAGGGGTTTTGTCATGAGGATGTTAGGTCCCTATATTACTAGTATAGTCCCTTATTGTTGTTAGCATAACCCCTTTATTGTTATTATTGTACGCTTGTAACCCCCATATTGTTATTATTGTGCCCTTAAATTATTATTGTTAGGTCGGCTAGGATTACATTGTGGCCCCATGGACTCCTATATATAGAAAGGAGGTTTCGTAATTTGTATCATCCAATAATTGTTCATTCATGTAATGTATTGGAGGTTGCCCCCTTGAAGTGGCTTATTTCTAAGGCGTTGATATCTCTTTTCTTCTATTTTTGGAGCTAGTTTCACAACAGTTGGTATCAAAGCTTTGGATTCTAGGGTTTCGCTGCAGCAAACAGGTCATCGTGGAATTTTTCGCTATAAATTTTTTTCTACGAAGCTTCAGAAGCTGAAATTTTTAGGGTACAAATTAGAAATCCCGAGGAACATCATCGAAAAATTTCAAAGCTTGGTTTGCAATATTTTCGGAGATATGATCTGTGGAAGTTAGGTCTTTTTGCAAGTTCCTCAATTTAATATAAACAAGTCATCGTGGCAATTTCACTATAACTTTGTTTCTACAAAGGTTCAGAATCTGAAATTTTTAAGGCGCGAAGCTGAAATGAGGAAACTTGTCGCAAAATTTCAGAGCTTGGTTTGCAATATTTTCGGAGATATGATCTATGGAAGGTAGTGCTTTTTTAGGCTCTTTAATTTCATCTCAAAGAGGTGATCATGTGAAAAGATTCATAACTCTCTCTCTGAGCATCAGATTGGAGTGCCGTAAAAAGTGGCCACAAGTACATGGACTGTAGTTTCTTTTCTATCAATTTTAGAGCTAAAACATGAAATAGTGACACGTGGAAAGTCATACAAGTTCGATCTACTGAAACAGTCCATAATTAGGTCATTGTGGGAGATTGGACATAACTTTACCTTGAAGAATCCAAATCAGCTCAGACTTGTGGCATTCAAAAGAGGATTTAGAAGGCTACCTCAGTGCCAAATTTCAGATATTGAAGAGCTGTAACCACAGAGATAATCCAATTTAAATATCAAGCTCTTTGAAAGCAAGAAAAAGGTGTGTAATTTTTTCCAAATTGCATAAGTCTTGTTTGAAGAATCAATTTGAATTAATTCCAAGGGCATATTATAGAATAGATATCAGTATTGGGTTCTAAAAAATGCCCAGTAAAAATAATTCAACACCCATTAAGCCTTCAGAAGACTCTATTATGACTCATGAAGATGAAGAATTGCAACATGATCTATCAAAATTACAAGAGAAAGTGCACCAATTTCGCTCTCGCAAAGAGCAACAAAAAATGAAATGGAAGTTTTGAAGAAAAGCATGGAATCAAAGATGGATGGTTTGAAGAAATGCGTGGAAGCTAAGATGGACGGCATGGAAGCTAAGATGGATGACATGGAAGAAAAAATGAAAGACAACATGGAAAACATGAAGAATGATCTAAAAGCAGACATGGAAGGTTTGACAAAGATGTTACCAGAAATGTTTCCTAATCGTGAAAAGATAGTAGAGGAAACTCATGATGAGAACAAAATAAATGTTAATCGTGATTTCATAAACTCTAATGTTGGCGGGAAGAACCACCATATTCCAAAAATGGATATGAGGAAGTTTGATGGAAAGGATTCTGTAACATGGATACTACAGATGGAGCAATATTTTGATCTCCATAACGTGCAAAACACACAAAAGGTACGCATTGCAACTTTACATTTAGAACAAAATACATTTGTATGGTATCGATAGCTTTGCTCCCGTAAAAAAATTGTCACTTGGTCAATTTTTACGGAGGAAATGATAGCACATTATGAGGATACAAAGAGCAACACCTTCTTTAGCCAATTGATAATCTCAAACAAAAGGGTTTAGTGGGGCAGCACATTGAGGACTTCCAAAAATTGAATATAAGGGTAACTGATATTCCAGAGGAACACAGGATCGATCTCTTCATAGGCACTTTAAAGGATAACATCCAACATGAAGTTCGCATTTTGGAACCGGATTCATTGGAGAAGGCATTCAGGTTGGCAAGAAAATTTGAATGTAAAATAATGGCGACAAGGAAGCCTACCACTCAATTCTATAAAGAAGGAAGTGTTGCTACGCCTAGATTTCCACAACCTACAAGGTTGACACCACAAAAATTGGAAGAAAAAAAGAGCAAAAGGGCTTTGCTACAGTTGTGATAGCAAATACACTAAAGGTCATAAGTGTGCTGAAAAGAAATTATTTTACATAGATTGTGAAGAAGAAGAAGAAAATGAAAAAAAAGAGGATATACACCAGGAACCAGCCATAGAAGAGGAAGAAATGAATCCGACCATATCATGTAATGCACTGGCAGGAATTACCACTCCTCAAACTCTCAAGATAGCAGGACAGATCAAGAAGAAAAAGGTAATAGTGTTGATTGATTCAGGTAACACCCATAATTTTATTCATTGTAAGGTAGCCAAGGAATTAAATTGTTTCCTATACCCAGCACCAGAATGTCAAGTGATGGTTGCAAATGGAGGAACTATAAATTGCTCTAGAAAATGCCATAATATCAAGCTAACCATGGGGGAATATGTATTGAATAGTCCAATTCTTTCCATTCCTATGGAAGGTGTTGATGTTGTACTAGGAGTACAATGGTTACAATCTTTGGGGACGGTAGCTTTTAATTTTCAAGAAATTTTCTTGATTTTTTTTTTAGAAGGAAAGGAAGTCGAATTACAAGGTATTGCAGGGAAGCCGGGAAAGATATTAAGCTCCAATTTCATGACAAAGCTTCTAAATAAAGAACAACGAGGCGTAATTTCACAATTATGCTCACTAGAAGTTCCAACATCAAAATCATCTATTTCTGCAGATCTCCAACAAGTTTTGGATAATCATTCCAACGTGTTTGAAACTCCCAAAGGACTCCCACCTATTCGTGATCATGATCATGCTATTCATTTGATTATGGGAAGTGTTCCTCCAAACATCAGGCCTTATAGATATCCTTATGTCCAAAAGAGCGAAATTAAACGTATGATTGTAGAAATGTTAGAGGCGGGTATAATTCAACCTAGTCAAAGTTCTTTCTCTGCTCATGTAGTATTGGTACACAAGAAGGATGGATCATGGCGCATGTGTCTAGATTATAGGGATCTCAATAAGCTCACCATTAAAGATAAATTTCCCATTCCCGTGATTGATGAATTATTGGATGAATTACATGGAGCAATTTATTTTACCAAGTTGGATTTTTGTTCAGGATATCATCAAATTAGAATGAAGACTAGATATATTCCAAAAACAGCATTTCGAACTCATGAGGGTAATTATGAATTTTTTGTCATGCCTTTTGGCCTTACCAATGCACCTTCTACATTTCAAGGGTTGATGAATTCCATTTTCAAACCCTTCCTTAGAAAATTTGTGCTAATATTTTTTGATGATATACTAATCTACAATAGGTCTTGGAAGGATCATGTTCAACATGTTGACAGGGTGCTCAAACTATTGCAGGAGAAACAATTATATGCAAAAATATCCAAATGTTTCTTTGGAGTACAAGAGGTGGAATATCTGGGTCATATTTTATCTCATGAGGGTGTTAAAGTAGACCCTAACAAAATTAAAGCCATTAAGGAATGGAAAGTCCCCACAACCATAAAGCAGTTGCGAGGATTTCTCGGGTTAACAGGGTATTATCGCAAGTTTGTAAAGAATTATGGGAGAATAGCAGCACCTCTAACAACATTATTGAAGAAAGATGCATTTTCATGGACTCCTGAAGCAACTAAGGCCTTTGAATATCTTAAAGAGGCAATGTGCCTAGCACCGGTCTTAGCTACGCCAGACTTCACAAAAACCTTTATTGTGGAATGTGATGCCTCAGGAAATGGAATTGGTGTAGTTTTAATGCAGGAAGGAAGACCCATTGCTTTTGAAAGTCGTCCAATCAAAGGAAAGTATTTACAGAAACCTATTTATGAGAAGAAAATGTTAGCAATACTACATGCACTAAAGAAATGGCGAACTTACCTAATGGGAAGACACTTCAAGGTAAAAACTGATCATGATAGTCTTAAACACTTTTGGAACAAAGACTATCTTCAGAAGAGCAGCAAAAATGGGTCACAAAGATGTTGGGTTATGACTTTGAAATAATCTACAAAAAAGGAAAGCTTAATGTTGTTGGAGATGCACTCTCAAGAAAGAATGAAGAGGTGGAAGCATTGCTTTGTGCCATTTCTATTATCCAACCAGATTGGATAACCGAAGCAAGAGATGAATGGAAGAAGGACAAAGAAGTATGGACATTCATTCAAAAGTTGCAGCAAGATCCTAGTACATCTGATACATTTAGTTGGAAAAATGATTCCTTATGGTACAAAGATCACTTATATCTTTGTAAGAATTCCCAACTAAAACAAAAGATTCTTTTGGAATTGCACACTTCTCCTTTAGGAGGACACTCAGGATTTTTAAAAACTTACCACGGGGTGAAGAAAGAATTTTTTTGGGATGGCCTTAAATCTGATATTCAAAAGTTTGTGGCGGAATGTTTGGTTTGCCAGCAGAATAAAGTGGAAACAATTAAGACCCCGGGACTTCTACAACCTTTATCCATTCCAAGTCAACGTTGGGAGGAGATTTCAATGGATTTTATCACAGGTTTACCTAAGTCTGAAGGAAAGAGTGTCATCATGGTGGTAGTTGATAGAATTACCAAGTATGCACACTTTTGTGCATTATCTCATCCATTTAAAGCAAGTACAATTGCTACTACATTTATGGATAGAATTCAAAAGCTACATGGAAGCCCAAGGGTTATTGTGAGCGACAGAGATCCCATTTTTACTGGAAATTTTTGGACGGAGTTATTTTCTTGTTTGGGTACTCAATTAGCTCATAGCTCATCTTATCATCCTCGATCTGATGGTCAAACTGAGATAGTAAATAAATGTTTGGAAGGATATCTTCGTTGTTTTGTATCTGATAAACAAACACAATGGGTCAAGTGGTTACCTCTTGCTGAATGGTGGAATAACACTTCCTTCCATACTGCAGCAAAAATGACCCCATTTATGGCACTTTATGGATATCATCCACCATCCATCACATCATCTTTAAGGGAAAATTCGAAGGTTCAAGCGGTGGAAGATCACATCGAGCATCAGCAAGAAGTTCTCCAACTCTTAAAGGATAACCTGAATTTGGCACAAAATCGAATGAAACAACAGGCAGATCAACATCGCAGCGAGAGAAGTTTTGATGTAGGAGATTGGGTATTTTTACGGCTACAACCATACAAGAAAATGTCCCTCAAGCAAGCTAAGAAGGATAATAAATTATCGCCAAAGTACTATGGTCCTTACAAGGTGTTGCAAAAGATTGGTACTATGGCATACAAATTGGAGCTTCCTGCTTCTTCACGAGTGCATCCGATTTTCCATGTTTCATGCTTAAAGAAGGTTATAGGTGAAAATATTCCAGTTCAAACAATATTTCCAGAACTTGATGAGGAAGGAAAAATCATATTGGAACTGGAAGCGGTCACGGAAACAAGAACTCGACAACTACGGAATCGATCAATTTCAGAGTATCTCATCAAGTGGAAGAACTTACCCACTGAAGATTCTACATGGGAGGATGAGAATTTTATACAGAAGCACCCAGAGCTACTCAAGCATTGAGGACAACACTTTTCTGAAGGAGAGGGGCATGTTAGGTCCCTATATTACTAGTATAGTCCCTTATTGTTGTTAGTGTAACCCCCTTATTGTTATTATTGTACCCCTGTAACCACCATATTGTTATTATTGTGCCCTTAAATTATTATTGTTAGGTCAGCTAGGATTACATTGTGGCCCCATGGACTCCTATATATAGAAAGGAGGTCTTGGTAATTTGTATCATCCAATAATTGTTCATTCATGTAATGTATTGGAGGTTTCCCCCTCAAAGTGGCTTATTTCTAAGGCGTTGATATCTCTTTTCTTCTATTTTTGGAGTTGGTTTCACAACAGAGGACTTAGGGTTTCTAGTCATTAGGGTTTGGTCAATTCCCTTAATCATAAAATCATGAAATTCACTGGGGGATAAGGAAAAACATCCACCTACCAACTTTTGGTGACTTTGTAAGTCCTTGGATGAAGCTTGGAGGTGTTCTTTTGTGGTTTTTTTGGCAATTTGAAAGTGGAGGAGGGTTTCTGGAAAAGGCACAACGTCTAAAAGCACAGTCGGGTCCCTTCTTCCCTATGCATAGTGCCTGCACATGTTCCTAGGTTTCGAGCCTCCTGAGCACAGCGCCTAAATGCGTTCAGGCTTGTCGTGCTTCCCCAATGCGCAGCGCTGAATGCTTCACTATGTCTACCGAGCAATTCTGGGCGAATGGGTAGCGCCCGTCTGAATGCGCAGCATAGTGTAAATTTACACTGTGAAATCTCCCGAATGCATAGCACTGGGAACTGAATGCGTAGCACCTACACAAACGTGCAACGCCGGGCAAACTCACCTAAATTTTCACTGAAACTCAGATTTTTCTCCCTGAAGGTTTTTTACTCTTTTGAAAGTGAAAAATGAGCCAACTGAAAAACACAATGACCCTTTATAGTCTTAGGAAAATAAATTTAACCTTTGTAGACCCACTTTCTAATGTTTTTAGTCTCTTTGTCACTTTTACTGATATTCTTTTTCCTTTTTTGCAGTAGGTGGCTTAAAAACATTCAAATGGTCCTTTTCCTTTCTAACCATTTTTCTTTGTTGCTCTTCAAGTTGCTGACGTGGTGAACTTTGACTTCCTTTGGCCTATTGATGCCTTTAACACTTTGTTATGCAGATGTTTTTTTAAGTCACATGATTTACTGTCTTTTGGCTTGTTCATGTCTTTCAATCACTTTCAATGAATAGGTGTCATGAAAACCTTGAAGTGACTCTCTTCCCTTTGATCTTTGGAACATGCTAAAATCACTTTGACAACCTTAGGCACTTGCATGGTGGCATCATCTTTAAAACTTCTCTGTTCTTACCTTGGAGATTAAATTGCCTTTTTCTTGATGGGTGGCTGAGAAACTTGTTTTCATCTTTCTCATTGATCTCTAGGCATGATAAATCCATCTTTGATAAGTACCATAGTCTTCACAATTATGTATGTTATCTCCTCTTTTGGCCACTTTTGATTTGCAGGTGCCATGGCATACTGATTTAGCCCTTTCTGACGTTCTTGGAGTTTTGACACATTCAGTTACACAACAAAAACCTCATGATCAACTTGGATTTCCATGTTGGAACTCAACCCTATGCTTTTATTCCTTTGATCATTGAGTGCAAATGACTGAAAATGTAAGCTTAACCTTCCTTTCATTGATACTCTTTTCATTTTCTTTCTTCTGAGGCAGTGAGATACTTTACCTTGGCAAAATATGGAAGTCACCTATGACAATCTCTTCAAACCTTCTGTCTGCTGTCATCATGGAGGCCTATAATCTTCATTTCATCTCCCTTGCCTATCTTTCAAAAACCTTAGGTTTCTGGGATGTTTGAGAAGAATTATTAGTGTTGTCTTCTAAGTTCTCTATAGCCCTTTCAAGTTAATTCATTTATATTCAGTTCACCTCACCTTTTTCCCTTTTTTATCTATGATTTATAAAAATCTTCAATTCATGCTTGGTTGTACTGGTGTGCCTCTATCTATGTGATTTTTCGCATTGGCTCCTTTCTTGGCACACTGCTGGCCCAATCAGTCTTAGGAACCCTGATTTTTCTTGAACATAAGCTTCTTCCTCCTCCATTTGCTTGCGTATATCTCTAATGAGGAATAGGCCTCTTACCTTACCAATTTTTCTACTGATAGTCACCTTGACACTCCTGCAGAAATGTCAAAATAAACAGTTGTCTTTTGCAGAACTTGAATCTTGATCAAGCAGTCCTCCTTGGAGTTTTTTCTAATCTATCTTCGAAAAACAGGTGCTGAGCTTCTTTCCTATTTGATTCAGCTTCTAGGACATGAAAAATAATGCTTTAGAACACCAAGGATAACTCTAAAACCTATGAAACCCTGAGAACCTGGTAAAAAACTCCTTTGACTTGACCTTTGACTGAAAGCTTGACTTGGGGTCTTCAAGTGTAAAAAATAGAGTTTTTGACAAATTGATGTATTGAAGATCCAAAATCCAATGTACTTGATTTATCCTAAGAGCCTACAGAGATAGTTTTGAGACCATCAATGCTTGAGGCATTTGGTGAACATGGGACATAGTAGGCTAATTGGTAATCCTAGATGGCAAGTGGAGGGGAGAGGCAAAGGAAAAAAAGAGTGCTGAGGTCATAGGTGGGAAAATAGGATGTAGATGAGTGGCATAAGCCCATGAGGTGTCCTTCAGGAGTGGTAGTTTAATCAGCGAATGACAGAGTAGTAAAATAGTGAAAAAATTGTTTTAAGGAAAATGAAGGCAGTGAGATTTCTAAGACACACAATATTCATGAATCTTGTTTTTAGAAATGTAGGACAAGTATTTAGTCATCTACAAATAGAAACACTTACTGATGACTAATAGTGGCCACCTCTCTGAGATGGCTACCGCCCAAAAATTCCTACGGGAAGGTTATTTCTAGCCCACCTTATTGCATGATTTCATTCAGGCAGTCAAAAGGTGTGAGCGATACCAACGCTTCATCCCCAAGGCAAGAGCACCTCCCGCTCCTCTGCACCCAGTGATCGTAGCTGGTGTCTTTTGAAAATGGGGAATCAACTTTATGAATTGCAACCTTGCATCCTATGGTAACCAAAAATACATAATTGTAGTTGTCAACTATTTTACCAAGTGGGAAGAAGCTGTGACCACATATGACAACACAGCAGAAACCATTGCACGGTTTCTGTCTAATCATGTCATCACACGATTCGGTGTCCCTAAGGAGTTAGTCTCTGATCATGGAAATAATTTCCAAAATGAAATATTCCAGGAGTTGTTTCATTACCTAGGATTCACACATGAATTTGCGTCACCATACTATCCTCAGTGCAATGGACAGGTGGAATCTGTCAACAAAGTCCTTAAAACAGTGTTACATCGTATGGTGAATAACCATAAGACAAACTGGCACCACATGGTTTTTTCAGCCCTGTGGACATATCGCACGGTAGTTAAGACCTTAACAGGTTCCACACCTTTCCAACTCTTGTACGGAGTAGAAGCCATGATTCCCATTGAACGCAAAATCCCTAATTTACACGTAGCCATTGAACTCCTCGATGATACCCAAACCTTAGAGAAATGATTGGTTCAGTTAGAACTCACAAATTTAAATTGATTAGAGTTGCTCCAACATAATGAGGCACACAAAAAATAGGTAAAAGCATAATTCGATTGCAACATCATCCCTCACTCATTTACAGATGGAGAGCTAGTCCTCCGCTACGATGTTGCAAAAGAGGCCTTTTGAAACATTATGGAAAGGTCCTTACATCAAAAAATTTCACCCATAAGGGCACGAAGTCTTAGTCTTAGGGATAAGATGCATGTAGCATAATTTTTTTGAGATGATCACAATCACAAAATACTTTTTCTAAAAAATTCTCTGGTGTCACATATGGATCGACCCCCCATCCACTATTTTGGAGTCACTGATGGAGCTTGGCGATGGTCTCAAAATATAGCAGTAGCCACATGGGCCATTTACTATCCTGACCGATCGCCATTCTTCACCAATGGAGTATGCATCGGATCAACTAATAATAATCAGGCAAAATATGATGCAGTCATCAGCCTGTTGAGCGGTGCCTCCAACCAAGGCATTAACCATCTACATATCTAACTTGATTCTAAGCTGGTGGTTTCGCAGTTAAACTAATATTTTGAAGTACATAATTCACAACTATTTAGGAAGTATTTGCATTCACTAATATCAAGTCACCAGTTTGATCATATTACATTCAAACATATACCAAGAAATCAAAACCAGATAGCTGATCTCATAGCTAATCGAATCCTAGACTAGAATGCATCTCGTATAAACCATCATCCATAGAAAAGAAAATAACATGAAAAAATAGATATCCATCATAGGTACATAATATCCATCAATAAAATAGTCATATACACATCATAAGAGCCACAAAAAATACACATATCTCATATATATACCAAAAAATATGAGTCACAATGTACAAGTCATATCCCTGACCATAACGCAAGTCAAAAAATATATATCTACATGTCATAAAAACATGAAAGCATCCTCATAATGGGCACTTTACCTGATATCATACAAAATCCCTAGGGTTGAGCCCCACCTAGTAGATCCTCTAGACTCACGACTGCTCCTCATGCTAGTACAGGCGCAGTAGGCAAAACTGCAAGCGCCACATGGCGCAATGTCTGGTGTTGCACCCTCTCTCGAGCCATCAGTGTCTCAAGCCATGTGTCATCCAAGTCATCAATAAAACCTCAGGTCGGCATACCTTAGGTCAAACTCTCTGGTCGACTCCATGAGTCAGCTAAATCTACTGCACATGTGACCGAAGCTTGGACCCATGCCTCAACAGCAGTTAGATGCTCCTTGAATGACACCACCTGAGCCTTAGCTTCCTCAGCATGAGAAAAGAGGGTAGCATCCCCTCCAGTACCTGCAGCACTATTTACCTCCCCTGAAGGGACATCACCATCTCCCTGCCCCCTAGCCTCAGCCTGAACAACCCCACCTGGGCCCCTCCTCGATGGCTGATGCCCCACCAAGCGGGCAAGAGGACGCCCCACCACCCCCACATTTTCAAGAGAAACAAGGATAGTGTTAGTGTCCCCATAACAAAAATATAAATATACACATCATAAAATCCTCAAAAAATGTAGAAAAACAACAAAGGTCATACCTACTAGACCCCATACATAGCTGACAGGAAGACCCATATCCGAGTCTCCTCAGAAATCCATCGCCGAGTATGGATAGTCTAGGAACATCTATGGGTTCACCTGGAACCATGCCTCAAAGGTAGCATCCAAATAATGAATAACTTGTCCTCTCCCACCACGAGGCATCCCGAGCACCCACTGCCGCATCCGAGGATCCCTTCGAGGACTAATGGGAATTTTCATAAAAGTTCATAGCATAACTACTCTCTCAAACATGATACTACATAAGATGCTTGCATACTTAAAACCCTAGAAAATCCTCTCCGAACCTTACCTAACTATGATACCATGCCATCGTACACATGGAGTGCGCAGTCGTAGAAGTGATTGGCCCGAAGTCGGTGCAAGACACCAATATGAGGTCCAGATGCCCTATTGGGAGATGATGACCCTGTAAGGTGAAATATCATCACCAGGGTGCCCCTCTCAGCTAAGTCATTCACAGAGTCAATGCGAATGGAACACTATGTAAATGGCTCAGGACCATAGTGCTCCTCAGCCTAGCACAAGATACTCACCCTCCCAGGAGGGAGTGGGTGTGGTAGAGCCTCACCCTAAGGCAGTAAGCAAGTCACAAAGTAAAAATATGTCTATGGATGGATAAGTACATCTCTACACCGCAACACCATCACTCATCGTCTATTGTTCCAGTAGCAGACCAGGAAATGGAGAAGACTATCCTATGATCTCAAAATTTCACTCACTAAGAATTTGAGCAACCACCATTACATGAAGAGCCTCCGAGAATTAATGGTGTCCTGCGCCACAACTATGCGAAGATTGAGCCAATCCCGCTCACGCCATAACATCCTGTTACCAAAGAAAAAACCAAAAACTAGTGGCTAAAACCAAGAAACCAAAAAATTTCAAAAATTTTTCCCATCATCGCTCTTGTTTTTTATACAAGCACAATGACTATGTGTCTGTATCAAATACATATTTGTGTTTCATCGTGAAAAATATTTTCCAAGCGCGATGACTGAACAGGAAATTTTCCTTCTCTGCTAGGTCTGCGCAGCTCAGCCTCAATCGCCTGCAGAGTCAAGGAAACAAAGAGGTAAGTAATCCATACAAATCACATTTTTACGGACCCCCCACCCCCCCCAGAAAAAAATAACAAAATTGAAAAGCATCACATTCAGGGCCCTACCTGACACTGACAGTGTGGATCCTGGGTACTCAGGCTGACCGCAATGGCAAGGAAGGCTCAACATCAAGGGCTCATCTCTGACCTCAGACTCTCAAATGACATAAATGAATTTAAATAAGTCATATTGGCCTATATATCACCCTTTTCTCATTATTTGACAATCCATAATTGGAGCTTGGAATGCCTAATTTCAAAAACACAAGAAACAGAATGATCAACACCTCATCACGTTCAAAATACGCTTCATAGATCCACACCTCAAATAATTCATTTTTTTTTTCAGTTACGACAGGTATTCCCTCTCTTCTCGCTTTCAATTCAATGTTATTTTAAATATGTTTTAATAGAAAGATGCTTTGACTTTGGGTATTGGTTGCAGGTATTACAAGCATGCCAAATCACCTGTTGCCCCAGCCACTAAAGGTAAAAGAGTAGGTATCATTATATCCCTAGCATGAAAGGCTCCCCAAAGGAGCTTTACATATCCTAAAATCATTTCTCCATAGAAATCAACCATAGGTTCCATTCACCCAACCATGCTTATCATCACCCCACCTTGCACGTGATAAAAATTTTCGCAGGTCAGTAGAGCCTCACCCTCCATGGCATCCATCACTCAAGTAGACCATACACCAAAGATATGAAGCCATGGCCATAACATCAAAGTCTGGGAAGCACTTAATGTTCATTCATCCATCATACATCAAGTCAAGTTTTACCAATGTCACGATAAAACCCCTTTCCCGAACTACCATTCTCATAAGCATATCGAATACGCACCACCGCATCTCGCACTTGGCCTACCACACCCCCATTAGCATAGCCCATCTGCGACACTTTTCATATATTTCATCACCCTCACACTAAGACCAATGAATGGGGCTCCCAGCCTCAGAAAAAAAACCCTCCTCACGCCATAGTGACAAATTATTTTCATGTTTATAGGGGCACCCGTCACTGTGCTTGTACATCCAAACCCATTCTATATTCTTTTGGAAAGTGTAAAAATATTTTTTAGGAGATAAATCCCACCCACCAATTCACATTTATCACCTATAAGTATTCCCTAATCACCCTTGGTCGAACCTACAGATTCTTTACCACACCGCACCATGACACTCATAAAGACCACACACCCACCCTGGACGTCCTACTGACTCTAGGTGTTTTCTCACCAGAAATTGTTATGACTTCCACCACTTGCATTTAAAATCTCTGACCTTGGGCCACTGAACTACCATCATTAGTTACACACATTTCTCATCATCATGCCTGAGTTAACTTATCACACCCCACTCTACTACATTAGAGACTGTGGTCCCTTGCATAAGTACTCCTCTCGGTCGGTTGGTGCTTCCTTGTTGTCAACTTCAACAACCATTTTCCAAGAAGGAGGTAGTACCTTGGATGGCTCCTCACCTCAATAGGGGCATCCTAGGATGGCACGATGGTATTCATCATTTTCCATCAATTTCATCAATCCTCTTGACACTCGACTTCAACATAAACTTTCATGTCCAATATGGTATCGTACTTCATAACTGTTGCACTTTGTCATAATTCGTCGAAGACCTGTGACTTGATAAGCATCTCTTTCAGCAATACTTACACGTGAAGGTCCATAACTATCATAGACCCATGCATACAATGAGCACTTGTTCTAAACAAACATTACATGCCAAGACTATGTGTCTAGGCACCACACTCAACCTTATTTCAATGAAAAAATGCCCCTGAGGGCGTGAGAAACCATCGTCATCAACCAACAAGAGATCACTACCACATAAGTGACACATAGAGAACCTCTATCTATTAGATAAGCTTAATTATTCAAAACATCACGAGCATGGGACATGCCTTCCTCATAAAAATATTTTATTTATCTTATCTCTTGCAGGTTTCCAACAGAGAACGATATCTCTTTTACTCACGCCAAGCGGTCTCCAACCTTGGTTTTCAAGCAAGTTACTCTCTTTCTCTCTCAAAAGGATTACACAAAAAAATAAACTATAATGTATTTAGACTATACAGTTCTTCCTAAACCTCATACATTAGAGGGCAACTATTAACACAGGAAAATCATACAAGCAAAATACATTCGAAAATGTCAAGAAGAAGGTACAAATAAATATCTACAGGGAAGAAATACATTACAGGAGCTCAAAATTTTAACTTTTCCTAAGGTTAGTAGGAAATTTTATTAAACTGCACACAAGAAGCCCTGACCCTTGATGTTATTCATGGTTTTTTCTTCGATAGCTGCAAGGAACATCATGGCTATCCCTTGAATAGCCACACAGACCTAAGTATGCGAAAAGTCACCATCCAAGACCACTTGGAGCACTTGGAGAAAAATATTCTCACTCAAGCTAGCCAAGTAGAGTCGCCTTGAAGCCACCTTGAGGCTTTAGTGCAGAATACAAAGGAATCATATCCCCACTCTTGTGTCAACATCCATATTGTACCAAGAGAGGGAGGGAAAATTTGAAATTTGTCTATAAAATCCAGTCATCAGAAGAGAAACATGAGAACACACTGTTATGCTGGCAAAATTTCTCAGAAGCAAACCAGCTTGTGTTGTCTAGCAGTAAGAGGATTGGAAGGATTTATTTATTGGCCATCCAACACCTCAATCCTAGAGAAAATTTCACACCATGTGTCTGTCGATCTACCATCCTTTGAGAGGGATGAGAGGCTTGCTGAAACCTTGAGGGGAAGGGACTCCCTTATCTTGGATATTGGAGCTTTGTAGCTCTAAGGATACACTACAAGAGATTTAGCATTCTATCTTCTACTACCACCAACACCTAATAAAGGGAGAGAGCTCTCCATTTTTGAGTTATTAGTGTGTTTGCTAGATTGAGCATGTTTCTTATACATGTTGTTTTGTTTTTGTTTCTTTGTATATGTAACATGATATGTTTCTGTTAGGTCCCCATAATTTGTCAGATTGGCAAGACCAAATGTACAAGGGTAACATCAAACTAGTCTTTAGATTCCTAGGACCTATCCTTCCTGGAATCAGAGAGGTATCTCTCTATAAATGTGTATTAGATGTAGCTTGATTGATTTTAGGGTTTTGATTTTAGGCTAGTTTTAAGGATAAGGTTTGTTTGTTTGTTTGTTTGGTTAGGTAGGTTGTCAAGCAGAATAGATAGAGTGAGAGAGGTTTAAACCATTGGGCTATGGAGTCTACAAAAGGTCTTGAGAAGTACAAGAATAGGTCAAGGGTATATCACAGGGAAAGTCTAACAAAGCCAAATGGATCGAAAAGCTTACGTGAGTGAAGTGAACATTAACTTGTGAACATAGTAGGTGCAAAGGGAAGTTAAGAATCCTTTAACAAATACTTTAACAAGAATGGCATTTAGGATCACTATTCATAAATAAATAACCAAAGACAAGGCATACCAATAACTTCTTTGACCAAACCCTAGCAAGTAAACATTAAGACAACAATCCAATAAACCATAGAAGGCAAGAAACTTGTAAGTCTTCTAGTTATTTCACCTTCAGGCAAAGAAAACATCTAAGACAACATATAGTAATAATAAAAGAGTAGGTAACGCCTAATTTCCTTAATCAAACTACAAAGACCTTCAAATAAACCATTTAAGATGAAAAAAAGGACAGGGCAAACCATAAACCTCTTCAGCTAAACCCTAATTAGCAATACTTCAAAGAAAAGATCTCAAAAACAATGTTTAAGTTACATCAAAGAGCAGGGCTAACCATAAACTACTTTGAAATTGGCTCCATTAAATAATTCTTAAGATAAAAAAGCATAAGTGGAACTAGAGAGCATTTAATAATTCTCTAATTTGACCTAGTAGAGGAAAACATACAAGCAACAGAAAGAAGACAGAGCTAAGGTGCCTCTAAACAACATTTCTTAGCCTAAAATTTCTGTCCTACTGCATGATAAAGATGAAACAAAATGATAACATAAGAAAACAAGGAGTAAATAAGAAAGACATCACCATTAACTATGTTCATGAATCCTGCAAGTGAGCTTGCTCCATTGTCATGCAAATCAAGACATCCACAAAATCCAAAGCCAATTTCTCCTCAATCTTCAAGTCTATGATATTCTTCTCAATAATCAACCAACATGTACAATGAGGCCTCAATGCAGCATTTAACTAGCAAGGAGGACCAAAAACCTAACTAGGGTTTTAGAAACCATTAATTACTCATAAATGTCATTTTTGTCCTATGAGACCATGCAAGGCTCAAAGCACAAATATCCTAATTCATTAAATGCTAAAATAACTCCTCAACCAACTTTGGCAAAAAAATGACTTTTAGGCTCCTCAATAACTTCCAAAATATCTCCAAGTGTGTTTTTTTGAATTTTTTGGAAGGACGCAGCACAGAGGTTCAAGGGCATAGTGCCAGCACTGAGAAAAATTGCCTGTTTTGTAACCAAGATTTGGAGGCCTTCCCTGGTGTCCAAATGAGCTCCATGATAGCTCATTGGAAATATTATCCAGTCTACTTTCCAAAAATTCCTTTAGTTTTCTGATTGGACTTCATTTACCTACTCAAAAACTCAATCTCCCAAGACTTATCAAGGCGCAGCGCCAACTTTGAAAATATGGCAGAAAGGTGATTTTTTGGGTGTTTTTGGCACCTTTGGAGGACCATTTTTGCTCTAAATGAGATGAAAATATTTCTGAGTGATTTACCTGGAAAGATGAACATGAAACTGTAAGCCATTCCTCCATTGGGTGCCCCAAAAAAGAGCGCAACGCCAGTGGTGTTGTGCCTTTGGCCCTTCAAAACAATCAGAAACTAAAAATTACAAAAACATGCCAAAATTTGAATTTTCCTTGCTAATTATGTTTGGGATGCCTGTAGGGATGCATCAGCAAGGATGTCAAGGTTTTCTTTGTCTTTAGCCTCCTTTAGGAATTGAATCTTTGCAAGGTATCTTTTGAGCTTGGCCCTTGCAATATTGTTTCTTAAGGCATAGTTCCTTACCATATTATTTTGGAGGTCAAGGTCGCTCTTGGTATTCTCCAACAGACCCTCTAAGTGTATGTTTTCCCTCTCAATCCAAGGTTCCCGATCATAGTCAATATCCATGACAAGCAGCTCACTTGGAGTGAGTTGTTCTGCCAAGGCTGCCTCTTTCTCTCTCTCCTTGGCTAAGGCCTTCTTTAAGCCAATTTTCCTTGGCCTCCTCCTAGGAAGCTTTTCTTCCGCATCATCCGTGTTCCCATCTCTATCCAAGGCCTCATCTAGCTTAGCCTTGGATTTTGTAGCCTCTTTCCGAGCTCTGATAGCTCTGATCCCATAGATTTCCTTTTGTGCCTCCAGCTGCTTGTTTTCAACCTCAAAATAATGGATTACATTCTTAGCCCTACCTAGATTGGCTTGTAAATCCCTAATCTAAGCATCCTTGCTTTGGAGCAGCATGTTTGAGATCCTTGCCTCATTTTCATCATCACTATCAACATGAATGAGTTGAAATTCTTATTCAGTCTCATGTTTGTCTTCTTCTTTTTCATCAATGACCTTTTCCTTACCTTTTTCAAGCTGCTTGGTTGATGTAGAAGGCATGGCCCCTTGCCTCTAGAGGGAAGAAAACACAGGCCTATTTCCCCTTTGGTAGGTTAAAGGAAGAGGTTGAATGTTTCTTATATCAGTGCCATATGCCTTATTGTCATCATTGCTATCAGCATGGATCTTATCATTACTTCTCTCATGGCTACCATCATCACTGCTGCTCTCTGCCTCATCACTATTTTCCTTACTGCCCTCACTGCTCTTATGGCCGCCGTTATCACTACCAACCTTATCACTGCCAACATCATTGCTGATATGTGCTTCACTGCTCTATGTTTTATGACTGACATCCTCCTTACTATCATCATTTCTCTTTTATTTTTTGCTTTATTCTTCACTGACATTAACCTCACTGCCCTCACTATTTGATTCTTCACTGTCATCTCCCTCATTGGCATCTTCTTCAATGATATCCTCTTCTTTGCTTTCTTCTTCATTGCTCTTTCCATCGCTGCCACTTGCCTCACTATTTCTTCACTTTTTGATGCACTAGTTCCATGAGATGATGGTGAGGGATTGTGAAATCGTGGTGAAGGAGGGTCATTATCCTTAGGTGAAGGAATGTGAGTAGATGGTGATGGATGTGTAGTGGGGTGTGATGGTGAAGGAGGAATGGGAGGTTGAGACGATGAAGGTACATCTTGTTGCTGTTGGCCTTGTCGATTGGTGAACATGTCATGGGAAATGAAAGTTTCCCAAGGAATACCCTTCTGCTGCAGCTGATGCATAACAACCATTTTAGTAAGAGAATGGTGAAAGAGGCTTTGCATCTGCTGAGGGTAGTCTCGCTTTGTACAATATAGGACATTTTTTTAATGCTTTTGTAGAGGTAATAGGGTAGGTGCAGCATCCTCACCCTAGTAAAGTGAATAAGTAGCCTAATGTGATAGGAGTAAAGCCAAGAAAAACTTCCCTCACATGTAAAATACTTCATAATGATCCTCATCATAGTTGCATATCTATTAAGAAAGTGAGAGAAAGGAAATATAGATTTATTGTGGTCTTTGTACCTAGGTTTTAAATATGGCTCATAGTAGCTCATGTCAAGATTGGCCTGCTTGAACCATTTCTCGCCTACACTAGGTATCCCAGTGGCATTGGCAATAACATCTGTAGATATCTCAAAATTGACCCCTGCAAGGTTAACTTGTTTCTCATGCAAGTTAAGTATGAAAAGCCTAGTTAGCTCAGGGTGGTTTTTCACCTATTGTACCTTCTCACAAAAATCAAAGCATCCCACATGCTTGAAACATTGAACAGTAAAGGGAGATTCCATTAGCTCCCTTGTGTTTGGAGGTTCAAATCTGTTGATTTTTCCACCTTTGTGCCCCTACCTCCTTGGCATTTGGCCTTCTCCTCCACTATCATTGTCTCCCTATCTTGACATTTTGACCACTATGCCTTTGAAACCCTAGTACTTGATGTGAAACTGATATGAAGGAGGGTAATGGAATGGCAGTCTGCTTGTGAATGAGATGAATGAGTGAGGGTGTAAATATGTTAGAATGAGGAATATGATGAAAATTCAATGATAACTCTCTACTGGCATGTTCAAACTTTGTCTTTCCAACCTTGGACTGATGTCAATTTGAGGTAATGGAAACTAAATCTTTTCGCAAATAAAGGGATAGAGGGTTATGAAGGAAATGGATATAGGGGGGAACCTAGATGAGTGACAACTTTCACAGCACCCTATTCACCCTTTCCTGACTGATATCCATAGTAGGCAGATGAATGAGGTTTAAACAGTGACTTCAAGCATGATTTTTAGGGTTTTCTCCTTAGGTTTTGTTTTCATTCATTAAATGGTGACAAAATAATTGCAAATGGGAGGATGACTTGTACTTACCCCTAACAATTCTTAAAAAAACCCTTGGTGATGATTTGAAGTAGTCTTGAGGTGATATGAATGGTAAAAATGCTTAAAAGGCCCTCCTAGCCAAGAGCGCAACGCTCAGTCTAAGGGCACAACGCTCAGTTCTAAACGCGCAGCGCTCAACCCAGGCGCGCAGTTCTCAAACATTTTTTCACCAGGCCTATTAGGAAAGAGCGAAACTCTCTGCCAGGCATGCAATGCCTACGTAGAATACATAGGGATAAACAGTCAAACACCCAGCGCTTGATTCTAGGTGCGCAACGCCAACCTGAGCATGCAACGCCAAAGAAAATTGTCCAAGTTTGGCTTGAAAACACAAAATTTCTTCTCTTGAGTTCTCGTAACTCTTTTTGCAAGTGAAAAATCATTTGTTTTAAAATAAAAAATGACCTTTATAGGCTTGGGAATTAGATCTAACTTTGAAAACCCACTTTCCTAAGGTTTTAAGCCTTTTTCACTTTTCTCACCAATATTCTTTGACCTTTTGCTCTGTAGGTGACTGAAGTGATGAAACTTTCTTTTCCTTTGATCTTGGAGCCTTCACATGTTTATTTTGACATTTTTGTGATGATTACATATAACAGCAAGCTTCAAAATCCTCTGTGATTTCCATCATGAAACTCACCTCAACCTTTCATCTTTTCTTACTAACCTTCTTACACTATTTGCATGCAGGTTGATAAAATGATGAATTTTGACTTTTATTTTGGTCATGGAGGCATGATAGATTGATTTTGACACCTTTTGGATTCAAAACACAAGGAAACATCTTCAAAATAGTTTTTGTTCCTACTACAATACTCAACTTGTCTTTCTCACCGTGGCTGGTAGTTAAGAAATTTGTGTTCCTTTTGATCCTGAAGATTTGACACATTTATTGGACACAACAAAAGCCTCAAAATATTCTTTGGATTTCACCTTGGAGTTCAACATCATGTTTTTCTCATTCAGGTATGACAAGCTCATTAAACATCTTTGGGAGGATTTCTGATAGCAACACCTTCAACACCCTCTTTTGCCTTCACCAAGGAGTTTAGACCATGTTCATACCTTCTTTGGCACTTCTGATTGCAGGTGACTGAAAAAACTGACTTAGCTTTCTATTACTCCTTGTAGCATGATAAATTCCCTTTTGACAATCTTAGGATGCTTACACAATAGTAGTATCTCCAAAAAAATATTTTGATGTCCTCATGGAGTTCAATCTCATGGTTTCACCTTCTCTAGCCATTTTCCCAAAACCTTAGGTGTCTGGAGTGCTTTAAGACAATCATCAGTGTTGTCTTCTAAGTTCCCTATAGCCCTTTCTAGTTAATTCATTCCTGTCCAGTTCACCTCACCTTTTTCTCTATTTCATTAATAGTTTTCACAGAATTTAGTCATGCTTGGTTTGGTGTGTCTCCTCCATGGCCATTCTGAAATTGATCACTGTTTGGCATTCTACTTGGTCCATTAAGCTCAAAAACCCTAGTTCTCCTTAATACCAACTTGTTTCCTATATTCCTTAATGCAATATGTCTTCATTCAGGAGAAAACCTCCTACTTCACCAACTTCTTCTGCTGATGGACCTCTTAAAACTCCTGCAGAAGTGTTAAAATATTAACATTTACCTCTTGCATACTTTGAGCTGATAGGGTAGTCTTCTTTGGAAACTTTCATGTATTCCTTGAATAACCATGTGCTGACCTTCTATTACCTCTGAGCCAACTTCTAGCATAAGAAAAATAGTGTTTGAAACATCAATGATGACCTTACAACTTGTGAAACCCTAATGACCTACTGGGAGGTTTCTTTGACCTGGTCTTTGACTAAAAATTGGCTTGGAGGTTTCAAGTGAAAAAAAAAGTATTTTTCAAAGTGCTGTATTGAATATCCAAAATCCAATGTACTTGATTGATCTAAAGAGCCTATAGAGATAGTTTTGAGACCATCAATGCTAGAGGAACTTGGGGATCGCGGGAATGATTTAGGCTATAGGTAACCCTAGATGGAAAGTGGAGTTATGGGAAAGGGAAAAATAGAGTAATGAATTCATAGGTAGGAAGGAAGGATGGAGATGAGAGGAAAAAGACATTAAGGAGTTTTTTAGGAGTGGCAGGGTGACCATGAAATGGCAAGGTTGATAGAATAGTTAAAAAATTTCTATAAGGATAATGAAGGCAGTGAGATTTCTAAAACTCACAATGTTCAAAGATTTTTTTTTTTAGAAATCTAGAACCAATGTATAGTCATCTACCAATAGTTAAAAATACTGATGACTAACAGTTTCCATTTAACATAGCTTATTACATGTTGAACTTGTTCCACTAACATTTGACAAAAAAATTGACATGTGACTTTCTTGTAGGAAAGAAGCCTCCCTATTTAGCACACTGTATTTCATCTGCACTTGTGTCAAATACACTACAACAGTGTCATCCAAGGTTCCTGGAACAATTTCCTTGATTGAAAGAGCTTCAATCCCTTGATCTGCTTCACTTTTATATCATCACACCACCATCCCATGAAAACACTTTATTTCCCTCATGATCAATGAACCTTTCAATAAAGATTCCATCAGAGAATATTGAGGATCTAAAGTATCCCCATTAGCAGATGTTTCATTTTGACATATGTATGATGAACCTTGTACAAGATGAACTTGCCACTAATGAGTTTCTCAGGAGCTATATCCTAACTTTCTTTCATTATTCTCTATGACGATGTCCCTAGCTCTTACTTTCAATGCTTATATGATGGCTTGTTGCATATCATTTAGTGAATCGTGATAGACATATGTTACAAAAGAATACTTAGGAACTTGAAAATAACCTAGGTGAGGAATCCTATCTCAATAGTGAAGATCTATTACTTCCTCCTTCTTATATTTCTTCTTTTTAGCTTCCTCCACTTCTTAGTTGATATGTGCCTTTTCTCTTCTTCTTTTTTTATTGTCCTTATTGATATTAGGACAATATATTTTGTAGTGTCAATATTCTTGACATCCATAACATTGGATTTTAGCCATGTTCTTTTTCTTCTTCTGAGGACCAAACTTTCCAAATTTTCCCTTTCTTCTTTTCATTGTAGCATAATATTTTTCTTCACACCTACTCCCACATCAGATTTGGCCTTTATTATATATTATTAAATATTTCATAGTGACCATAGATACTGGAATGGAGTAGCTTCTTTCTTCCCATGAATACTTGAAGTAAAGTTACCCCACTCCTCTGGTACTGCATTTAATACCACTGTAGTCATTTCACTATCAGACATGACTTCTCATAGTTCTTGTAGTTGAGTATGGATCTGAGATATCCTCATAAATTATGAGGGTATTCCATCTTCCATAGACATTTTTGACTTGCATATTTCTTTCCTTAATGATATGACTTCTCTAGCAGTGCTTATGAAATACAACTCTACTAGTTTGTCATACATTTATTTTGAAGTTTTGAGTTTAGATACATATGGGATGAGGGGATCCTTGATGGATTCTATGAGAATCCTTTGAACCCTAACCCCCCATTTCATATAATTTGAAAGAGTTTGAGAAAATTCCTCTACTAGTTTTTTGATAGATCCTTTGACATGATTCATGACCTCATTTTCAATGAAATTTAGATCTATCCTTTTATTCCATGCAAGATAGTTTGAAGCCCCAACCAATTTTTTGCTCTCCTTGCGAAAATAAATTTTAAAACATTCAAATAAGGTCATATACATACTTGATAGGATTCTCCTTTCTCCTTTCTTCCTCGATGTTGATGATGATATAGAGAATATAAAACTTCTCTTATTTGAAGATAGTTTTCTTCAATAATGATCCTTGATCTCATAGAGAGGGAGACCCATTTTGATGGTGAAGTCTTGTTGATGAAGATCAATGATGAATTTTTGTTTCAACGAGAGAGATTCTTGATGACACTGCATTTTTATCTAGATACCTTTAGATGAATAGTATTCTAAGTTTTTTTGTATATCTCTTCAACTTGAGTAGATGTAGGGTTTTTTCCTTCTTGCCTCGATGATGATCCCAATACTTCCTTGTGGACTTATTTGATGTAGGGTTATGATGCTTCCTTTTACTTCAATATTATCTTTTCTTTGATTCCTTCCTTGAGATTTGATCCTTGAGTGTCCCTTTATTAGATGCCATTACTTGTCTTAATCACCTTCACTCTGATACCATGTTGAGAAATCGTGGGCATAGAAATTATGTGATTTCTCTTCAATTAGTAACTTCTTCTGAGTGTTTTTTACTTATTTATATTATGATATTATCTTACTTAGGTTATTAGTGTTGTTCTACATCAAACAACTACCAATGAATGAAAATAAATAAACAAGAGACACAAAATGTAGGCTATCATATAGGGCCAAAAACTCTCACTCTTTGAGAGGAAAACCTTGTAGGTTTTAACCCTGAACAGAAATTATCTACACACGAATATTATAACAGAAAATAAACAATAGCGAGAGCATAAAACATAAAACAGATAAACACAGAGATTTTCCCCTAGATCCCAAATCGAGACGACCAGCTTGATTTTTCATTATATTCCTTTTAGTGTTACAACACATATATATACATGCCGAAGCATACATAAACCCCAATCCATAAAACCTGGATTAAAACATAACCGTAGTTCCCTTGATCGGATCTACAAAAATACCAGGGGCCGAAAACCATCGTACCCCAGAACCATGTGCAAAACCATGCACAAAACCATGGACGCGGACTACCCGCCAGAAATTAAGGACCAAAAATTTTCACCGGGGCACTGCCCCGGACCCCGACAGGGGGGGCTATCGCCCCCCCTCTTACCCCCCCACGCATGCTTAGTCATGGAAATAATATAACACATACGCAACAAACCTGCACAAATTATTCTTATAGAGATTCCAATTGACGAATACCAAGACCAAGACCCTTAACCTATTTTCCACTCCAAGACCAAGACATAATTTCTCTTGACATTCAACCTTTTTCTCCTTTCCTCTTCTCGACTCCTCTTCCACTTTGACCTTCTTAGCATAGAGACATTATCACCGTTGAGATTTAATCACTGTCATAACACTGATATATCCTTACTATATCATCATCGAGACCTCATTGTTTTCATATTACCGAGACCTTATTTTTGTTTTCGCATCGAGTCCTTTTCTTTGTAATAACATCGATTCCTTCTCATTGTGGTGGAACCGAAATTGTGGTAGTACTGAACAGTGGGAGCACCAAATCTGAGTGGATGGAATATCACCAAATTGTAGTCTCTATACCCTATTCGAGCTCCTGTAACGACACCAAAACTGTGATATTTATATCCTATGCGAGCTCCTATAATGAAACTAAAATTGTGGTGTATATACCCTATGTGAGCTCCTGTAATGACACCAAAAATATGTTCTTTGTACCCTATCATAGCACCAAAACTTCCTCCCTGAAATTCCAAACTTCTGTCTACAATTATTTGAATTTCTTCTCTATAGTATTCATCCGAACTTCAAAGGTAATCCGAGCTTCTTTTGTGAAATAGGCTGAGATGCCTATTTATAGTAGTCTATCCATGTATATTAGATGACATGAATCCAATATAGGTGAAGCCGACATGAGTTTTTCATTTCATCGTGAGGCTGACTTGAAGAGGGATAACTTGTGCTTTTCTTGGAAGGCTACTTGAAAATCCTATGGACTCATATACATTTATAATGTGCCCAAGAAGGGTTATTCATACATGATATTGAATCTCTTTGACTTTTCTGACTAGATGAAAAATCCCAAAGGCTCACAATGGGAGCAATCACTAAAAATAAAATTCCTTGCTCATGAAAACCATGAGGAAAGCATTTCAATAATAATTTTTTTTTTCTCTCTTTAAATCATTTACATAAAGATCACAATTACATGTCATTATGAATATCAAACACAGTTACACTTTTCAACACTACATCCTCATAGCATATGGGATATTACATTTCCCTATCATGTTTCCCGCTACCCTCACCGTCACCCTCATAGGCCATGGAATATGTTAGAGATATATTTTTCATATTAGGGATTTTTTATTAATACTTCCTTGATATCATCCTACCCTTCCCTCCCATCCATACCATCATAGGATATGGGATATATTAGGAAACATTAATGATAATTTCCATAATATCTCCCACAAAACCTACCCTCCTAAAGTATACAATTTCTCTAATATATATCACACACTCTTTTAATATTTCCCTAATATATACCACTCATGTGAATTAATATTTCTCTATTATTTCTATGCACCTTCCAACCACAATTGAAAGTGTAAGTTGGAGAGGATTGGGATTATTAAGGAAATATTTAAAAAAGTTTCCTAATATCTTCTCTCAAACTTCATGAAGTCATTATTGGGGCTAATATACAAACCAAATATTTGGGGATATGGAGTAAATATTAGAGATTTATTAATAATGTTTTATTCATATATTTCCCACATCATTATGAGGTGCAGGGTGGGGGAGAGGTGGTGGGGAAGGAATATTAGGTAGATATTATATGAGTTGCAGGAGGGGGTGAATATTAAGGAAATATTTATAATATTTACCTAATATATTCCTCTACCACAACCTCATAATATTTCATAAAAATTTCTCCCTATCCCCATCCCCTTAAATTTCCCTAATATATCTTTCCCACCCTTTAAGGTGGGGTTAGGTGAAATATATTAGGGAAATGTTTATAAATTCAATGTTCTCTGGGGGAAGATTAATGTTAAAAAACTATTATTAAAATTTATCTAATACATCTCCCCAAACCCCACCTCATATGAGGAATATAAATGAGGTCATATTAGCAGAATAAAAAGAGATATAAGATAAATATCATTCCCCCACCTTTAAGGTGGGAGTAAATATTAAGGGAATATTAGAGTTCCATGTTACTTCCTTTATAAGCCCACATTATGAATTAGGGATGGGAAAATGATATTAGGGAAATATTATTATATCCCCTTCTCTCCACCTCAAACCTTAAGGAGAGACATTAGAGAATTACTAGTAAAATTTCCCTAATATATCCACTGAACCCCAACATTGGGGAGATATTAAGGAAATATTAATAGGATTCACATAATATATATCAGTTATTTCAATGAAATTTATACATTAATGAGAAAAAGACAATGATGGCCTCTATTACAAGTTTTAGGGTGTTTAAAGGAAGATGCATTTTGATAATCCATGTTTCCATAAAGTAAGCTTGGAGGTGGAGTCTATATACCTTGCATCGTTAATAAAAAAAAGGGGGGGATAGGTATGTTACAAGTCGTATTAGAGTAAATTTGAAACATTGGAATTGGATGACCAAGAAATAGATTCTATAAAAATATTAGAGCTAATATTCCAAGCTTGGATTAAATGGGCTTAGGAGAGGTCAATTTTTCAAAACTATGGTTCAACATTAGGTCTAGAAGGCCAGGAAAAAAAAATTTTTATGGCCCTTGGGCCCTATATTAGGTGCCTAATATAAATTCATTATTATCTTAATCGTTACACTAGGAGGTTGGCTAAAACCTTTCATGGTTCCATTTTCTTATAATTGTACCCCTTGTCTCCTACATATACACTAAGGAGACCTAGTCTTGGGTTCACAAAACATTTCCTTGTATAATGTATTCATTGTAAGCCCCTCAAATAGGATTGTAATTACTAGATTCTTATCATTTTTAATGTGCAAGGTGCATACCATTTGGTATAAGATCATATCATCCTAGGGTTTTGTTAATTCAAATGAGTCATCTTGGCATTTATGATATAATTTTTTTTCCCGAGACACTTCAAATGGTGATATTTTGTGCATATTGAGGAGAAATATCGGTGAACATGCGTTTAAAATTATAGATATTTATTCATTATAATTTAGAGGTTATGCTCTAATGAATTTAGGGTTTCTAAATGTTCCTAAATTCTGTTTCAAAAAAATCATTTTGGATTTTTCTCTATAACATTTTCATAACACATTTCAGATGGAAAAATTTAGATCATATTGAGCCAATATCTTGAGAAAAATCTAGTTAACATTTCAAAGTTTGATTCTTTATTATTTTTTAGATATACTCTATGTTATTTAGGGCTTTTAAAGCATCTTGAAATCAGTTCAAAACAAGTGAGCTTGGCATTTTCACTGTAACATTTTTAGTGATACCTTAGACTGTGAAATTTTTAGAGAGATAAGGAAACTCAATAAAGTATCTCAAATCAAAGTTTCATAATTATATAATAATTGTACATGTGGAAATATATACAATTTTCCTCTTGCGAAGAGGCAAAAAATAAACAAGTCTTGAGAAAGATACCATAAATTTCACTTGATACATCAAATTTTGGTTAGGCCTATGGAATTAAAGAGAAGAAATATTAGAATATTATACACCAAAATTTTAGATTCTAAAGGGCTTAAATATTAGAGATATAACAAGAAATAGGATAGTCATTCACATATTATCCAAATTAAGGTTTTAGGGTACATAACTTACAAGTTACATAAATTTGTGTTAGAAGAACCTTTTTTTTTGCTTGAATAAAAATTGTGATAAAGAGGATTATTATTATTATTATTATTATGATTTCCCACATTCCTCGAAAGGAATATTTAAAATTTATTGTACCAATTAAGGCTTTTGGAGGCTCATCCATGCCTCATGAAGAAATAGAAGATGCCAAATACAAGGTAAACAAGTTGCAAATTTAGTTGTCACATTTGCAAGAATCAAGTAAAAGGGATATCAGACAAAAAATGGAGGAAAATAAAGAAAAAATAGATAAGAATATGAAAGAAATGGAAAAAAATATTATATAAGATATAAATGGGAGTTTTCATAAATTTGATAATGTATTTGAAGGAACTCATGAAAATATTGATAATATTCAAGTTGAACAACTTGCCAATAATAAGAACCTTTTAAGTGGGTTTGACTCTAATTGTGGAGCTACTCATGGATGCTTTCCTATAAGAGTGAACCTTCCTAGCGCTTAATTAAAGAGGTTTGATGGAACATAGGTATTTACTTGGGTGCACCAAATAAAGAAATATTTTGAATTACACAATATTATGGATGAAAAATGAAGGATTCACATAACAACTTTTAACTTTGAGATAAAATCCTATCAATAGTGGAAATACAAAGAGCTCACTTTTATGTTTGGTAGCAATAGTACTTCCTAGAGTTGATCATGGATAAAGGATTATGCTTCTTGAGAAACTATGTATTTAAAGCGTTCTCTATGAGACAGGGTGGAAATGTTCGAAAAGTTGTGCCTATAATAGGACTCTTTTAAGAAGTATGGACTCTAATGAAGGATTTTGATCCAAAAATAAGAAAGTTATAATTAAAGAGGAATATTTCAATGGATATAATTTCATGTGTGTTTATCTGTATATGTGGGACACCCATTTTGAATGGTAATGAAAAGTTCCTTTAAGTGAATTAATGTGGTTAATGAAAGAAATTATTGTTGTGATAAATTGTTAAATTAGATTAATTGAGTTTTAAAAAATCATTTTACTAATTGGGATATTAACCAATATCCGAGTGTGACTTGTAGCTAAAGAAGTACCTCAATTTTAGGCCATTATAGTCCAATTCATATATTTCCAAGGAGACAAGTTATGTTGAACCTCAATTTGTTTTAAATATACTAGAAATGGTATGTTTTTTTCACACATAAGAAGACACCCAATAGTGAAGGAATGAATTAGCAATAGATTGGTATGATATATCATGGAGGTAACTTCACACATCATGGATGATGGATCATATAGGAGGAAAGTTTTTGAAATCCCTCTATATTTAGTAGAAACATTGAGAATTCTAAAGTATGGACTTCGAAGTTAGGAAATAAATAATGAGAGGCTCATTAGAGCCTAAATGAAACAAGATGAGGTCCAAAAAAAATTTATATAGATTTTTCTTGATATATATATGTAGTAATAATATGGACCAATTTTGAGAAATTTGAACAAGTGTAAGTGAATAAAGGTTCATATTCCATCTAAGATTCAAATATATGGGCCAAAAACCAATAATACAAAAAAATTAGGTCGAAAAAAATGCCATTAAAATATTGGTGGTGTAGAGAAAAGCACCTACTTTATAACTGACCCTATAAGGAACATGGTGACTGGAAATTTTTCAATGTCCATGAGGCTAATACATTGGATAGAGTAGACAAAATAATTTCAAATATTTATGTAGTGGTGGATAGTAAAAAAGAAGACCACCAAGATATAGTGGTGGAGATGGAAATAAAAGAAACATGCTAGGAATTGGCTAGTGTAACTAGCTATAAGAATATATCTAGGGATTTTAAAAGGGGCGTCGACCACTGTTGGTGGTGAGGATGAAAAAATGAGGGCGGAATGGGATCAGTAAGTTGCGATAGGAAGTTTGGTTGGTAAAGAGAAATATGGGGGGTTGACACCCAGGTCGGGTTGGTTCATGTAAATGAAAAAAAAACTTATCATATGCATGTTTTTATAAGTCAAGCCCTTGAGTTGAGGGGTTCGTGGGAATATTTATCCACTGGGGGGGTATCGAACTCAGGGTTTTAGTTAGCCAAATTGATAATATATCTAAGGTGATTAAATACTTAAAGGAAATCTCGTGGTATAGCTATGGTCATTGATGATAATTAATGATTTATATGTCATGTATATTGAGACAATAAGTATGTATAGGTGTTCCAATAGGAGTGTCATAATTGGATTAATTAAGGAAACAATAATTAATTTTTTTTAGTAAGCTTTATATGATCATTTCTGAATGAATTTCATAAGTTCCTTTGCTATATAAATTAAAATTTTCATAATATGTCGTGATTGAATAATTAATAATTAATCAAATTAGATTGAATTATGGAATAGCCTGAGCTTGAGAATGTTGGAATGATTAGTGATACCAAAAATATGTTAAAAATGATTGAATGAGTAAAATTAATTAGCTACCAATTTAGAAATGTTGTAGTATATGTTTTAATTGATTTGACTAACAACTGACATGTGAATGAAATTTTGAATACAAAAAGGTGCATGTTTTTCTCAAGAATTTGATATTGAAATGATTATTCATTGGGAATGAAAATCTAAGGTAGCAGGAGTTCCTTAAGTCCTCAAAAGAACCTTCAAGATGATAAGTAGAAAATGTAAGGAGAAAGAAGGAGCTAGGTGGAATCCTTGAGAAATCATCAGTTGATATTAGATGGTAATGGAAATTATGTAGGTGTTGTTGGGTCGGAATTAAGGTATGTTTTCACCCTACCTTTACTTCGAATTATCATACACTTTAAGGAATTTTTCCTCATATTAATAGTAAAGGAAAGGAGGATTAATGTAAAATCAGGACAAATGGACTAATGGTAAAAATTATGTTTAAAAAACAAGGATTTGACTTATTTCATCTTTATTCATAGGAAAACAAGTAGCTGAATCGGCGATGACCAAAAGACAGCTCACAGACAGAGAGCACGAAATCACAATGACCCCAGGGACCACCAGAAGGCAGAAAGATAGATCCATGTCTAAAGAACTCAAACGACAGCCACGAGTAGCGAGTTGTCATTTGGAAAAGACCATTCCATTAAGTGAAATTGCCTTTAAAAATACCGAAGATGGACGAGGAAAGGGGAGGCTGAATAGGAATTATCTTTTGTAATAGACGTATCAGGAAAAAACTATCCAGTTGTATTCATGTATTAACATTTTATTTAATAAATAATTTTGGTGTTTTGAATAGTCATTTACTGAGTTTTTCGCCGCGTTAGACTTCTGGTGGTTTAGGCCCAGCCCTGGGATTTTCTGCACTCATCTCTGTGCTGTACTTTAATTAAGGAATTTTGTGCTATAGAAGAACAAAACTTGGCCGTCTTCTGTCCACACTATCGGAAGAAGCACATCCTAAGGGAATCCCCCTAAGACACGATTCAGCCCTGTGCTATCTACACTAAGGATCATGCCACAGACCATTTCCCTTCACTCCCAAGACTAAAAGAAGTTTACAAAGAAGAAAAATAAGAAACAGAACCAGTCTACCTAATGAACCAGTGTCGAGATTGGGAAGCACAACCAGGTATGCCTCAAGACCTACCGCTATTCTTCCTTCTCCATAATTTAACCAACAAAACCCTGCAGTAGCTTGGCATAATCAACCACCTTTCTCCACTTGGCCATCTCAGTCGTTTCCTATACCACCTTGGCCAACACAACCCTCCTCGGGGAATAATTTTCCATGCTTTCCTTTTTCCCCTCCTTATTGGAAAAACAAACCATATCAAACCTAATCGCCAGCATCCCCTTCTCAAACCACAAATTGGAAACGACCTCTGGGAATGACCCACCCACCAATGGGGACAAGGATTCAAAATCAACCTACACTGTCAGCTCCATACCTTTTCCAACACAACCCTCGACCTACCATCCGTCCTCAATTATCAGCCCAATCCAATCCTAACTCCAACAACAGGTCGGTTCAGCTAATCCAGATTATAGAAAATCCAAACCTCAAAACTGAACAGAAGCAATGTAATGAACTAAGGCTGAGATCAGGACATATTATCTCACCAGCACAAGGTACGACCCAAAAAAAATTGGAATCTGAAATTCCAACAGAGCCCAGACAAAAAAATATAAATGAAATAGAGGTGGAGCAAGAAAAGGAAATGGTTGACCAAGAGAAGCTTGAAAATATTAGGATTTCTCCAACTCCTTTCCTTGAAAGGTTAACGCTACCTAGACCAATGGTCTCTCTAGATTTCGATATTCTGGGGGAATTGAGAAACCTTTGCATCAAAATCCCTCTTTTGCAGGCTATACAAGACATTCCCATCTATGCCAAGACAATTAAATAACTGTGTGAAAAGAATCAAGAAAAAAGAACAAAAACAGTACCCACCGTTCATGTGGTAGGAGCACTATCTGACTTATTGTTGGGTAAGGAGACCCCCATGAAATATGACGACCCAGGGAATCCCATAGTAACTGTACAAATCTTTGGCCACTCCTTTCCAAACACATTGGTAAAATTAGGGGCGGCCATTAACATCTTAACAATAGGGACCTGTGAGAAGCTAAGAATATCAGCTTTAGAACCCACAGCTATGCTGTTGGAACTTACTGACAAGTCTTTTATTAGGCCAGAAGGAATATTATAGGATATCCTAGTTTCTGTGGAGTCATGGGAGTGTTGAGATGATTTCTTAGTTATTAACACAAAAAATCGGATGGACGGACACCCCTTGATTCTTGGGCAGCCTTGTTTTGGAAACAGTCGATGCTTACATAGGTTGTCGGATAGTCAACATGACCATTTCTAGGGGATATTCCATAAAGAACATTATCATTTACCTACTTGCCAAACCAAGTTTACCCACGGTAAACATTCACAAGAATTCGCATACATATTGGGAGAAAAACATCCATCCACCTCTGACATTAGTCAAAGGTCTTGAATTTAAGGATCAAACTGGAGACGATGTAATCAATAACTTTATGAATCATCCATCTACGTTTGGAAACTTAAAATTCCAAATGTTAAAAAAAGTTCTTGAAGATGAAACAAAAGAGGATCCCTTGGCAGACCTTGATGATCAACATATACCCACAATCGCTGTACGCAATAGCATACCCATTGAGATTGAGACAGGGAAAATTTTGAATATCAATGGCAATCTGGATAGTAACCAAAATTAGAGGCTCATAAAGGTGTGATAGAAGTATTTGGGAGCATTTGATTGGGACTACCCAGACATGAAGGGCATAGAACCTCAGCTATGCACTCATCACATCTATACTGACAAGGAGGCTTGGCCTATTCGGCAACCCCAGCGTAGGTTAAAACCGCATCTAAAATATATTGTAAAAGAGGAGCTGCAAAAATTGCTAGATGTTAATTTCATTTATCCTATTTCAGACAGCAAATAGGTCTCCCCTCTGGTAGTCGTCCTAAAAAATAATGGGAAATGGATAATTTGTGTGGATTATAGAGAACTGAATAAGGCAACACAGAAATACCATTTCCCCCTCGCTTTTATTGATTAGGTCCTGGATACATTGGCAGGGAAGCGGTTCTTTTCCTTTCTTGATGGGTTCAGTGGTGACAATCAAATCCAAGTAGCCCTCGAAGACCAGGATAAAAAAACCTTTACCTACCTGTGGGGTACATTTTCCTACAGGGTACTACCATTCGGACTATGCAATGCCCCAACAATGTTCCAAAGAGCCTTACTCAACATTTTTTCTGATTTAATAAATGAGGGGCTTGAAACTTACATGGACGACTTCACCCCATATGGCGATGACTTTGATCAAGCATTTGAAACAATAGAAAAGGTATTGGAACAATGTATTGCTACCAGGTTATTCTTAAGAAATGAAAAGTGCCACATAATGATGACCGAGGGAGTAATCCTGGGACACTATATCTCTGCAGCGGGGATACAGGTAGACCCGGAAAAAATAGAGGTAATCCTTTTTTAGCCACACCTTGTACACAGACATAGGTACGTATTTTTTTGGGGTATGTAGGGTATTATCGTAGGTTTATAAATAATTTATCACAAATTGCTACACCTTTGTATGCACCAACTGAAAACATCGAATTCCATTAGTCTGATAAATGTGACACTGCTTTTGCAGATTTAAAGAGACTGGTCTCGACAGCACCAATCTTACACGGTCCTAAATGGGAGCCGCCTTTTCACATTTCTTCATATGCATCTGATACAGCGATAGGGGCAGTTCTTGGTCAAGAAGAAGACAAAAAGACCTATGTTATTTATTATATTAGCAAAAATCTCACTCCTGATGAATTAAACTACACAGTGACAGAAAAAGAGTTCCTGGCTGTCATTTATTTTATTAATAAATTTAGACATTATATAACAGGCTATCAAGTACTCTTGTATACTGATCACTCTGCCATTAAATATTTAGACAATAAACCAATCACAAATGGGAGAATAACTCGTTGGTTGCTGCTTTTGCAGGAATTTGACACAACCATCAAGGACTGACCAGGAAAAGAAAATGTGGTCGCAGACTTCCTATCCAGGGTTCTAAAGATAGATGACACACTAAAATTCAACGATTAGTTTCCTAACAAACATATGTTTTTCGTAGAAGTGAAAACGCCATGGTACGCCGACATAGAAAACTACTTGGCAGTAGGGAAACTGCTCAAGAAGTTAACATCAAGGGAACGAAAGCTGATTGTACAACACAGTGCTAGGTTCTCCTGGATTGGTGGATACCTCTTCCACACAGGGGCCAACATGCATATATGCAGATTTTTTACACTAAAATTTGTCACCATGACATTGATCTATCTATATGGGTTCATCATTACCTATTTATTGCTACCTTAGAAGTCTAAAACAATAAAGTTCCCGAACCAAGTCTTGAAACTGGAGAAAAGCTCTTAAAAATCCTAAAAATCCTAACTCCGCACTTTTCCTAGTCATTCCCTACGGTACCATGGCTAATTGATATAAAAAATGTGGTACATCCTGTACGTAAAGCTCATTAAAACTGTGGACCCCCATAAAAGGTAAAATAGAGAGAAAAGTAAGTTCTAGAAGCCCAGCTGATCAAATATTCCCCCAGTTGGGGCCTTCTAGAAGCATTATCTAGTCGAGCTTTGCCCCTTCCATTCATGAACCTTTATCCCTTCATAAATGGAGCTATCCCTTGGTTTTTGGAGCTGAAATCCCATGATGAGAGGGCTTTATCCCTTCCTTATTGGAGCTGAAACTACCTCCCTTCTGCTATAAATTGAGACCATGTTTCAGTCTCAAGGGTACTTACTACTTAGCTTGTAGAGGTGAATTGCTGAAGAAATTATACTCTCCACATTTGGAATCATTGGCATGAGAGAGATTACATAGTCATGGCCATAGTCTTATGCTGATTCAGAGAGTTGGAGTCTTGTCAAACTGAGGAAAACGGTTGTTCGGGACCCCGGATGAACCTGTACAAACATCAAGGTGTCAAGGTTGTAAGGTTTCTTCTTTTATTCAAAGTTAATACAAATGGATTCTATTTTCTCATTGAGTTGTTCATTTACCTTTGGAATGATTTAATTCTTAGACTCCTTGATCACTAAGATAGATTATTGCTTTCAAATTATCATATTTTGCAGATGCTTTTGATCTGGTTTTCCTGTCTTTGATTGCAGATCTTATATGCTAGATCGATAACTTCTGGAGCAACTGGATTGAAGACCGAGCAAGCATTGGACTTCAGGTAGGAGTATCTATCCGTAGTTAATGAGTAATTCTTAAGAAAAATAGTCTAGAGAAAATGGTTTACATCTATCTGTTTGTTTCTAGATATCCTTAGGATACTAGGGAGATTGATCTTGTCTGCAAGAGAGCTTTATCCGTCCAACAAAATGGCGAATCCACTGGGGAGATATTTGAACTTAGTTTTATTTTATCTTTAGTTTGATTTTTGAGATTTCTTTGAGATTTCTTTGACTGAGATTAGCTCAAAACTTGATTGGGTAGAAAACTCAATAGGATTCCTGACAATAAATCTGTATTTTTATTTTTTCTCTACTTTTCCTGCCTTCCGCACTTTTTTCTTTAAAACAGAGAAGTAGACTCCACAATATTTAGTAGAATACAGTGTGGTACCGCACCTTATTCCATTAAAAATGTGGACCTCTGGAAAATTTTAGAAAAAGTAGAAATTATGTTTTCTCGCATCCCATTACTTGAATTTTGTTCTTTACCCAATTTTCCTTGGCTGTCAAAGACTTCTGTGAAAATTTCTTGTATTAATTCTATGTTTAAAATGATCTTTTCAGTTAGTTTAATTTTATGAGTAAATGTTGCCTTGTCCTCCCATTGCTCTGAATTAGAAACTTCTGTATACCTCAGCTATATGGTATGTCATTGTTCTGTTGAGCCATTGAACTTGATGCAATTATTACTCTTATGAAAATTTGATTTTGTTTTCATTAGAAAAATTAGAAAACCTTTTGCATAGATAACGTCTAAATTTCATTTTTAAGACTGTTATTGGATGCTTTATCTTTTTGCTGGAATAAGTGGGAAGATCTTAGTTAGATTACAAACTGAGTTAAGACATCCTGAAATTTTTAGATAGAGTTCAAAATTAGACATTTCTTTTAGTTTTGAATTTTGTAGTTTTAAAGCTTTTTTATTTTCTTTTGGAAGAAGTTTGTTTTTGTTTCTGATCTTAATGATATAGGGATTTTCATTTTGAGCAAAAGATCCTTTTGGAATTGAAATCTCTGAATTGTCTTCTTTTCAATGTTTCTCATATAGTAAAGAAAGAATTGATATTTTGAAAGTTTCTGAAAACCTCTCAACTCTTTCCTCTAGTTAGATTTCATTGAAAAGAAATGAGTTGTTTATCATATAGATGCATTATAGCGTATTTTGAGTCAGGTGATTAAAGCATCATCAAAGTTTCATTTCCATACCTATTTTCCTAAGAAACTGCCAATTAAAAGTAACGCTTAATTAAAATCAATCTAGAAATTTTATATTTTCTAGGGCTCTTTTCCACCAACATAGCTTAGGCTAGTGTCTTGGAATAGGTTTTAGTTAACTTTCCAAGACAGTGAAAACAAACAAGTAGTCGATCTTGCGGTAGGAAAAATCCAATTGTAGCATGTATGCTCTGGGAAGCTCCTCCTAAAGGAGTTAAGCACGAGATCATATCCGAACCAATGAGGTAATCATACCTATCTCATTGGGAATGATAGAAGATGTGCACGTATTAAAAATGGTAAACCTCAGATATACCATTGTCGAGGAGCCTGGGGTCACTTGTCGGTAAACCATGGATTATGTCAAGGAGCATTCAAGGGGATTGAGCTTGTTACTCTGCCCTTGCATGTATATAATATCATATAATATTCCCCTAGGTATATTTTTTCTCGTTGGTGACCTTAGTGGCCATAAAATTTAGGATTCTTTCCCAAGGTGACAGTGGAGGGGAGGTCCCACTATACCTGGAGCAGACATCGACTAGAATCACTTGGAATTTCTGGAGGGTTATCTTCACTTGAGATGGTTTAAGTGGAGAAAATTGCACCAGTCTATTTCATTAAGAAGGTTTTCGGGGTAACTGTTCCAACTTCCATTTCTGCATTAAAATTCTACGATGTTGGATTTCAACACCAACTAGTGATTTTAGTGCGGGAATCTACTATTTGTGTGTGGATTTATCTCTTAGATTTTTTATAGGCATTTGATTCATTTGATTGTTTTCTTAGTGACCTTAGGATCATTTGATTGAAATTTTCTTTTTTGCGCGTGTTAAAAGTTTTAATCATGGTAGAATTACCAAGACAGTCGCGTAGAACTCAAGGGAAACCCCCTGAGTATACACCAAGCCAATTAGAAAAACTTAAATCTCTGATACCAAATGTTATCAATAGAACTGGATTAACAGAACATGGAGAATCATCAATAATTATTCATCCTGATTCTGAAGTAGATCAACCGCAAATAGCAGAACATACTCCACAAACAATTTCGATTTCCAAATTAACTGAAGTTGATTCTGCAACAAGTGAGTTATCAGCTGAAAAACCTGAAATTTCTGAACCGAAAACTGAATCTGCTACATCTGAATCTACTTTAGAATTCTCTCCTCCAACTTCTGGTCATCCTGATTCACCCAGAGTAAGAAACCAAATCACAGAATATCTTCCTCCTGGTCTCATTAGTATTGAAGAAATTATTGATACTCAAGAAGAAGTTGTTCTTCCTTCAGCTCAGGAATCTTTAAATCTTAGAGGACGTGAATCAATTTTTTATAGTCCTTTCAGACAAGACGCTTGGTACTCTTCATTAACAGATTTTCTACAAAACATAGGTCTAGAGTATTCGCCACCCTGAATTCCCTTTTTCCCTACACCAATAGGTTATAGACCTCCACTAAACATTTCTAGTGAGTCATCTATGTTTACTAAATTGCCAGAAACATTTTTGTATGGTGGTCTGTTTGTTCCTGCAGGCTATCAGTCACTGTCTGGTACATTCTCAGGAGCATCTCCTCTTCCTAACAAACCAATGTCATCATCTGGCATAAATGAATCAAATACTGGAACTTTGAACAATGGTAAAATTTATATGATGTCTGGAAATATCCCAAACCTCGGTTCTCAAGGTAGAAATTTATCGCCTGGGGGGCAACCTCAAAATATTCAAATACATCTTGGGGGGAAACCTCAAGGATAGTACATACCTTAGGGTCATTATCAACCTCAAGGACAGTACATACCCCAAGGTCAACCTCAGAGACAGTATATGCCTCAAGGTCAGTACGTGCCTCAAGGTCAATATCAACCTCGAGGGCAGTACCCAACTCAAAGATTGCAACCTCCTTTAGCACAAAAGTTATATCCAGAGCAGCAAATGTTACAAGGAGGTGGAAATTATCTAGTCAATTATCAGCCATATGTTCAACCAAGTTACGGTCTGTCTTATGTACAACCTTCATTGGGACCTTCATATCCCGAAATGATGTGGGATTCATCTCAAGGCCAACAAAATTTACAACCAAATATGCAAGTACCTTATTATCAAGCTGGAAAATAAGTTGGTTATAATAAACCCCAACAAGCTGTCCAAACTATCATTCAAACACCTACATTTGGTCCTGTTCAACAGCCTGGTCTGAGTACACCTACTACTCCACCCCAAACTGCTGCTCAGACTTCTGTTCAACCTACCACACCTATTCCTGGAGTGTCTATAGCTCCTATTACTTCTGCCCCTCAAACATCAGTACAGATTCCTCAAGTCTCTATTACGCAGTCTGGACCTACAATTCAGACTACTGTTCAGATGCCGACGGGACAACCTGGTACAAGTACATTTATAACAAGTCAACCTCAGTTTAATTATCAACCATATCAGGGGCCATATCAATATGAACCTGTTCAAAATCCAGCTTGCCCGCAACAACCATACCCTGGGTATACATATCAGACACCTGTTCAACCCCAGTATGGTCCGGTTATTCCAAGTTACCCGGGAGGTATTCTGATTCCCAATGCACAGGCCATTCCTGGATATCCTGGTTATCCTCCTCCTGGGACTAGTTTAGTCTCACAAGGTTATCAAAAAGACCCTACCCATTGATTACCATTCATAGCAACTTTAGATTTACCTGATTTATCTCACCTTACGAATGATCTTATCTATTATCATCCATATTGGCCGCCTATGCCGCATAAGTTTCCCAGTGATATCCCTAAGTTTGAAGGAAAATCAGGAGAGGATCCTTCTAACCATGTCATGAATTACCACCTTTAGTGTGCATCCAACTCATTAATCAACGATTCCATTCGACTTAGACTTTTTCAGAGAATGTTAATAGGATTAGCTGCCAAGTGGTACATTGAATTACCATGAGGATAATTTACCAATTTCAACACTCTAGCAACTTCTTTCTTAACTCATTTTTAGTTTCCAGTCAGATACAACAACGACACGGAATTATTAACTTCACTAAAAAAATCTATGTCTACTTACATATCAGATCATATACATGAATGGAGACGGGAGACGTAGAAGACGTTTGGTAAAAGTTTTTATCCCGGATCAAATATTGGCAGAATGGTTTATTAAATCATTGCTACCAAAAATCACTAAAGATGTAGCTAAAGGAGGAGTTGTTACAAAAGAACAAGTTATTGCTCAAGCTCAGTATCTTGACTTGGTATACACCCAGTCATGTACTTTTTACGAGAAAATTCCTGATTTACCACATCCTGGTCAGATAACAACAACTTCTTCAGGGTCTCACGCCACTGATGGTGTAATTGTTTCAGTTAGTACGACTAAGAATAAGAAGAAATCTTCAAAGGTTACTTCTCCCATAATAACTTTACTTGATTCACCAAAAGGAGAATCTTCCCTGGAAACTTCTGCTGATATTCACATTGTAGATTCCTCAACTACAAAGTTGAAACCTGGAAACAAGAAGAAAGGGAAGAATAAAAGTAAATAGACTTCATCTCCCAAAGAAAAAACCGATAAAAATGAATCAACTTCTGATAAACGAAAACCTCGTTATCCTTGTCTTATCTGTGATGAGGATCATTTCACCAAGGAATGTCCGGATAGGGCCGAGGTATCTAAATTCATAAAAGGTTCATCCACCCCTGCTGTTTTGAAGGATCCTTTTCCTGTTCAAGATAGAAAAATGATTGGATCTTCCTCTAATGCATCAGTAGATATTTTTATGGTTGCAACTCGATCGCAAGATTATGGTAGTAAAAACCTTGTTGCTAGTAAAGAAGTAGAAAATTCTAGTCCTACACCAGCTACATCTCCTTTGGTTTCTGATCTACTGCATATCAATAAACTGAATCCTGATTTAGTAATAAAAGCACCTACTAAAGGTGTACTTCGTAAATCAGCTTTCAATCCACATGCGAGAGCTTCTCAGAATTACAACATTGTGGAGGATTTAGCAATATCTCCTTCAGCAATGTCGGCCTTCGAAGTGCTGCAATCATGTCCAGCACAAAGGAAATTACTCTTATTAGAAATTGGAGTTGTATATATTCAGGATTCAAACCTCATGGTCTTCGATTTAGAAAATTTTACACCTCGTCTCCCTCATCAAATGGCTTTTCAAATCCCAGTACTAGTCAAAAACAGATGTTGCTTTCGTACTGTTATTGATGAAGGAGCATCTATGTGTATCACGTCGTTAAAATTTTGGAAATAACTTGGTTCTCCAACCCTTAACCAGTCACCGACAATCCTCAAAGCTTTTGACAGAAGAGGATTCCATCCATTCAGAATTTTACATGATCTACCTATAGAAGTCGAAGGAAAAATCATTAATTTAGATGTGGAAGTAGTTGATGCCCCTCTAGATTACAACCTTCTCCTGGGTTGAAGTTGGTCTTATGCTATGACTACTATCATGTCATCCGTCTTTCAAATAATTATGTTTCCTCATCAAGGAAATATTGTGAAAGTCGATCAAATCTCATATTATTCGTCTGACCCAGCTTCTACTGATAGTATTCAGCACGTTGGAAAAACGACTATCCCTTATGAGGATGTAGGAGTAGGTTTAATCAAATATTCCACTTTAATGGGAACTTTTTCTATGTCTCCACCTAATGTATCACATAATATTTATAATATCAATATTATTACATCAAGCACTATTCCATTTGTTGATCCTTGGATAGTGCCTTTAAAATCAGAACTGAATTCATTCAATGGCATCATGCCTTTGATTCCTTTTGAGATGGAATATCAGGCATTACAGTCATTTTCCGATCCTTTATCAACTAATGATGACCCCATGAATGTGATCAACGAAGAATCATTTTCAACATCAAGCTCGGCTACAGCATCAATTCCTGATCTTTTTCAACAAGTGTTTCATACTGATGAAAGCATCCATGAATTCTTATCTGTAGATGAATTACCATGGGATGATCTCCATCATAGGTCATCATTTTTATTTGAGCTTGATAAATTTGAAAATAATTTTTCCTCTATTTTTACAGTTGACTATGTTGAGGAACCTCAGAGTCCAATCTCGATCACAAATTTGGATTATGAAGTAAATTTGCGGAATATTCCTTCTACCATTCCTGTTGACATATCAGTGAAACCTGGAATGATTGAAAACATTCATATAGGTGCTTCATGTGCGTCAGATGAAATTTCTACATATAAAGCCCTATTTCAAGAATTCTGCTACATATTTTCCTTTTCTTATGTAGAAATGCCAGGAATCAATCCCAACATTGTCATTCATGAAATAAAGAATTACCCGAATGCTAAACATGTCAGACAGCGATTACGTCTGATACATCCACGAAAAGTTGTTGCCATTAAAGCCAAAGTTGAGAAATTAAGAGCAGGTTTTATTTATCCGATCCCGTTAACGGATTGGGTATCTAATATCATCCCTGTTACGAAAAAACAAGGAACAATATGAGTATGTGTTGACATAGGGATATTAACAAAGCTTGTCCTAAAGACAATTATCCAACTCTTTATATCGACCAAATTATTGACGATTGTGCTGGAAATGAAATGTATTAATTCATGGATGGATTTTCCGAATACGATCAGATCAACATACTCCCTGTCGATCAACCAAAAACAACATTCATTTGTCCTTAGGGAATGTTTTCTTACTGTGCATTACCTTTCGGATTAAAGAATGCTGGGGAAAATTTTCAAAGGGCAATGTCCTATGATTTTCATGACATTAAACACATTGTGCAACCTTATCTCGATGATTTACCTTCTCATTCATTACACAGAGAAGATCATCCAACTCACTTACGAGAGATTTTATGAGATGTAGGTATTATAAGATTCGTTTGAATCCACACAAGTGTGTTTTCTGTGTACAATATGGTAGGTTACTGGGATTTATTGTTTCGAAAGAATGCATTCGTGTTGACCCTTCGAAGGTTGAGGCCATTATCAATTTACCTCCTCCTTCCTCACTCCGCCAACTCCAAAGTTTGCAAGGGAAAGAAAAATTTCTGCGTAGATTTATCCAGAACTATGCTGAGTTAACCAAAGGTTTTACTAGGCTTTTGAAACAAAATATTCCTTTCATTTGGGATGAGATTGATGATCGATCTTTTGATGCTTTAAAACACGAGTTGACCCATGCACCATTACTGCATCCACCAAATTACAACCAGGATTACTTTTTATACTTAGCAGCCTCTGATTCCACTATTGGAATGGTATTACTTCAGGAAGATGAATTCCACAATGAACATGTGATTTACTATCTTAGTCAGAATCTTAATCCCACAGATATTAAATACTCACATGTGGAGAAATTGGCCTTGGCAGCAGTTCAAGTTGTCCAACATTTTCGTCATTACATTTTGTTACATAAAAAAACTGTAATTTCTAATTGTAACCCGATGATGTATATTTTGACTAAGCAATTGCTCGGGGGAAAATACTCTAAATGGATATTTATCCTTTAGGAGTTTGATTTAGAATTTGAAAATCCAAATCAAATAAATCACTGGTGTTCGCCGAACTTATGTGTGACTTCCCGAATACTGAGACAGAAACTGTGGTAGAGCATCCGATCGCTAATGAATCTTTGTTTCTTATCAGTACATTAGATCCTTGGTATGGGGATATCATCATTTATCTCCAAACCCAAAATTTTCGGCCTGAACTTTCACGTTCACATCGACGAAAGATCCGTTACCAATCCCAACAATAAATTATTGTTGGAGACACACTTTATCATCATGGTGCAGATTATATATTTCGACGCTGTTTGACTCATGAAGAGGCTGGACGAGTTTTGAATGACTGCCATTCTAGAGCATTGGGCGGTCATATGTATGAATATTCCAAAGCCCAAAATAAATTGCGCGTTGGTTATTTTTGGCCTTCGTTATTCAAATATTGTATTCTTGCGGTCCAAAAATGCCACAACTATCAAAATTTTGATCGGAAAATGCGTGCACCACCAGCTCCTCTTCACCCCATAATTGCTGTCAGTCCTTTTGCAAAATGGGGCATTGATTTCATTACATGTAACCCTCACTCAGCCGGGGGGCATGGGTATATTATTCTCGCAGTAGATTATTTTACCAAATAGGCAGAGGCGATGCCTACATTTGCGGAAGATGGAAAAACTTCAGCTACATTTGTATTCAATCACATGATTTCTCGATTCAGTGTACCCCAAGCTATCGTTACTGATCATGGGCGTCATTTTTGAAACATCATGATGACCGAACTTTCTGACCAACTTGGCCTGTGCCATGATAGCTCTACTCCATATTACCCATAGGCTAATGGTCAGGTTGAATCCGTTAATAAATTTTTAACCACTATGATTAAACATATAATTGGAATTCATAAATTGAAGTGGCATACTATTCTTTTCTTAGCACTTTTGGCATATCGAACCTTAGCAAAAACTGCAACAGGGTTCACTCCTTTTCAACTAGTCTACGGTTTAGAAGCTGTGTTACCGATTGAATGTGAAATATCGTCACTCCAATTAGCCATAGAGTTACTACCAACCACTTTTGAAGAAGAAAAATGCTTTTTGTACCTGGCACAATTAGATGAGACTTGACGCACCACTGCATTAGTAGCTGAAGCTCATAAAAAATGCGTTAAAGCTCAGTACGATAGAAGTGTTACACCTCGTGTTTTTTCAGAAGGTGACCTAGTATTGCTATATGACCAAGCTAATGATAAACTAAGAGCTGGGAAATTTGAACCTATGTGGCATGGTCCTTATATTTTCAATCGAGTTCTTGCAAAAGGGGCTTACGAATTGATTGATTATGACGGGGTCTCTTTAGATAAACCCATAAATGAACTTTATCTGAAGAGATATTATGCTTGATTTTTTGTGTGAAGATCTCACCTATAGATTAGTTATTTTTTCTTAGATTAGTTGCTTTAGATTAGATGAGTGTGTCTAGTTTAAGTTTGCGTTGACTACTATTCCTGCTTATCTTGATTACTCTTGATATTGCAGATGTCGATGTCCCTTTCAAGCCTACATTGGTTTTGTTGATGGTGCCTGTCGTAATACACGGAATATCTCTTCCGCAGCCTAGGTTATCTATTCACCCACCAATGAGTTAGTTTCTATGCATGGGGTAAGCCTTGGTCAAACAACGAATAATGTTGCAGAATATAGCATAGTGATTGAGTTATTATCTGATGCCATTTCATTTGGAATTTGGCGTTTGATCATTAGGTTAGATTCCGAACTCATTGTATTACATTTAAACAGAGTATACGCAATTAAAAATGTAGTGTTATTGAGATTATTTTTGAAGGTTCGTCTCTTGGAAAGACAATTTGATTACATTGAATATCAACACATTCCAAGAATATTAAATACATTGGCTGATGCATTAGCTAATAATGTTATAAATAGACATTTGCGACATTAAAAAGGTAAGTTAAAACAACATTCGATAAGTGTTGAACAAGATAGCCATCGAAAGTAGTCATATCATAGATAGAGTTTGTGTTCAAAAAATATTACATAGTCTAGGATCATAGGTTTAAAACACCTTATGATCTGAAAGGTAGTGATACAAAAAGAAAAAATACAATGGTATGTGATAATCATCCACTATCCATGGTGATTATCATGATAATACACTATCGCTCATGCCACTCTACACAGCTATCTCTGAAACTGGCCAGGAACACCAGCAACATGCCTCTGGAGGCATAGAGGAATATCATCCATACTAGTCTCTGGTATGTCTCTGGTCAACCTCTCTAGGTTCTGCTCTAAATCAGTGAGAATCTCTGCTGCCTGGTTCTCTGGCGGTGCAATAGCATATGTTCACTTCCTCTCGAAGCGATGGAGATTCGCTAGTCTTCATGGACCAACATCTGCATTTAAATTTTTGTCATCAGTACTAGATGATTGAAAAAATAAAAAATAAAATTAGAGTTAAAAATATATCAAAATGATTCATTTACCTAACTCATCCCATTTTGTTCCTAGAGGAAGAGGCATATCAGGTCACCGCGGAAATCTATCCCGGCATAAGGAAAACCTTCAATGGTGAAGATCTGGTTCTATATCCAATGAAAGTATGCGGGTGTAAATCGAAATATCTCAAAACCCTCTCCATGACGGGCCATCACTTGTACCTAGCAGGTCATCCGAGGCTCTCTGATCTCAACAGCATCAACCGAGATAAGCTAAGGAGCAAGGGATGGAATCCTCTTTGGAGCTAAAGAAACTATGATAGCTCCATATCCAAAGTTTTTTAACTTTGCGTTCTTAGCTCTGGTCAATTGGCATTTTACATTAGGTAATACTCCTTCACACCAATTGACGATGGTGCCTTTGTAGCATTCAACCGTTGTCTGCATCTAGGATTTAGTAGCCATGTGTGGAGCTGTAGTCCCACACAATTTGGTCACTGTGAATGAAACCACTTTGAGTTCAAGACTGATAATGGTTTTTATGTCAATGCGGTTGTCTTTTGGATCAGGCTCTTCATTACAAAATTCTTGTTGATAGCTAGCTATAGGCTGGCCACCTTGCCTAGCCCCAAACAAGGAAACACGTTCTCCTCTTTTGGGTAAACCTGTAAGGAAGTAAATGTCATCTAGCTCAATTTCGATTCAGTGATCACTGATAATGAAACAATGTTCTCGAAAATCCCACCTATTCACTAACCATGTCAATAACTCTACTTGAGCCCTCATGCCCTGCATTGCCAAATATTTGTATAATCCACAGATTTTTAACATGCACAATGTGGGTAAAATTCCTATAGTTTTCTCATTTACTGCCTCATGTTCACATTCTCTCCATTCAAGCATTGTGGATACTCTGCAATAGACACATTGAAAGATTAGATCCAATTAGAATGGAAAAATTTGGCTTAATGTGAGAGAATCATATTTTTTTTTTGTTCACGGTGCCTCTACACTTTTTTCACTAAGACAGTGCGAGCTACCACACGCGTTATACACAAAAAGTGCGGGACCTCGATAATTTTCCTTTGGAAAATTATCAGGGTCCGCGGGTACTGTGTGTATTACCTGCGGTACCCCGAGAGCGATTTTTTGAACCTATTTTTCTCTTAGAAAATGATTTTAAAACCTAAAAAGAGAATGTAAATGGATAAAATTGAAGAGAAATGTGTTGTGGATTACTTGGATTCGACGGTTTTGGATTCAAATGGTCAGTTTTTCTAATATCTCCTTTGGAACTTTTTCTACCAAAAGCTCTCAAATTTCACTCTGGATGTAAATGGTAAAAATGAGTTGGTTGAACTACTTTTTATAAGATTTTTTGAATAAATAAAATAATATTTTATTTATTTTCCACTTTTAAAGGTTGTTTTTTGAATAATTTTTACTTATCTAAAATAGGTATGTTTAATTTTTTGGGTTTTTGTGCAGAATACAAGATTTTTGGGTGAAATAATCATTTTGGCAATGAGTATGCTTTTTTTCACTTTGTGAAACTCGTTAAAAATTACAGAAAAAGCGAAGCCATGGAGTTCTCTTTTAAGCCCTTTTCAGACTCTCTAAACATGAAAATATTGTCGAGTACTTGACTATTCGAACTCGTTAAAGAAAATGAACAGTCGTCCCTTCAGTATAAGTTTACCCCTTTTCCTGACTGACATGGACTATTTCCAAAAAAGGTATACGTTGACTAATTATGGTCAATAGAGTTCTCTCCTACATTATTTTATCTTTTTTCAGACTTGAGAGAGTAAATTTACGAAAAAGTACACCCACAGAGTTTTTTTAAGTTTTTCTTCTGACTCCCTAAAACTGAGAAACACCGAGTTTCGCCTACACTGGACTCGTTAAAATTTAACAGTAAAGGACCTGTAAATTATAAACATGAACGAACCACTCCTTCTTAGGGTCCAATTTTAATACTAAGAATGACTCATCTGAAGGATGAGCTTATACAAGAAGCAAATGTTATCCTCCTCAAGCTTGTCAAAAATAAATAGGTACTTGCCAGAAATGGTGGGGGAAAAGAGAGAAAATGAATCCAATTGTCACACTTCGTTTCAGAAAGTTGTATACCACTCTTGAATACGAAACTTTTGTCACATTCATATTTGGGTTGGGAAAATACTTTGGCCAAACAGTTAATCGAACCACATTGAAAGTCTTCAACCGGTTTCTAGGTATTAGCTTTAGGTCAATTGTCACCATATGTAGTGTCGTTATGTGTTCAAGAGATCAGTTTAATAAAACTTTCATTGCAAACATTTGTCTCCATTCGCATTGACCATCCCTGAGTCAGTCCTTACTTAAAAAATTTTCAAAACTTGATTTAATGGTTTCGTGTCATAGGCTTTCCTATGATAGATCACTTTCTATCGATGACATCTCATCATCTATAAAGTTGATCTAGAATCCTAACAGTACCTTGGAATCTGCATGCCCTAATGGCAGGTTTCTCACCTTCGACGATAGGTTGCATCATTGACCTTCAATCAAACGATTCTATGAAATTTTCGACTTCAGATCGCAAATTCACATTTCATATATTGTACTAAGTACTTTGAGAACCATTGTCATTATTGGTGGTTTCTCTCACACTTGTTAACAGTTCACACCATTGACTCGTAATCATGTGGTTTCTACCATGTTCGACTTCGACATAATCAATCGCATGGATAGAATCGTACTAGTTCGATAAGCAGGAATCAAGACCCTAGATCTAGTTTCCACCATCTTGGCTGCAAGGAATTTTATTATTCATTATACAATAGACTATTTATAACATATGGTTGCGTCCATGCTGTGTCTACTACTTCATGTAATTCTAAAATATTTTATGTATCAGAACATGCAGTTAGTTTTGATCTGAGTATGGGAATGCCTTCCTCAGTGATGATATATATATATATATATATATATATATATATATATATGCTTGCATTGAATTTTTTTCAGGGTTTCAACCGGTGTGCCTGCATCCCTATCCTTGGAATGATAAAGTACTTCACTCTTCAGAAATCTTCAGAACTCTTCATACTTCACACTTTAGGGGGCAATATGTCACACTAAAATTTGTCACCATGACATTAATCTGTCTATATGGGTTCATAATTACTTATTTATTGCTTCCTTAGAAGTCTAAAAACATAAAGTTCCTGAACCAAGTCTTGGAACTAGAGAAAAGCTCTTAAAAATCCTAAAAAGCCTAACTATGTACTTTTCCTAGTCATTCCTGTGGTACCACGACTAATTGATATAAAAACCGTAGTACATCCCGCACGTAAAGCTCATTAAAACTGCGGACCCCCGTAAAAGGTAAAATAAAGAGAAAAGTAAGTTCTAGAAGCCCAGCTGGTCGAATATTCTCCCAGTTGGAGCCTTATAGAAGCGCTATCTCGTCGAGCTTCGCCCCTTCCACTCATGAACCTTTATCCCTTCATAAATGGAGCTATCCCTTGGCTTTTGGAGCTAAAATCCCATGATGAGAGGGCTTTATCCCTTCCTTATTGGAGTTGAAACTACCTCCCTTCTGCTATAAATTGAGACCATGTTTCAGTCTCAAGGGTAATTACTACTTAGCTTGTAAAGGTGAATTGCTGAAGAAATTATACTCTCCACATTTTGCATCATTGGCATGAGAGAGATTACATACTCATGGCCATAGTATTATGTTGATTTAGAGAGTTGGAGTCTTTTCAAACTGATGAAAACTACTGTTCAGGACCTCGGAAGAACCTGTACAAACATCAAGGCGTCAAGGTTGTAAGGTTTCTTCTTTTATTCAAAGTTAATATAAATGGATTCTATTTTCTCATTGAGTTGTTCATTTATCTTTTGAATGATTTAATTCTTAGACTCTTTGATCACTAATATAGATTATTTCTTTCGAATTATCATATTTTGCATATGCTTTTGATTTGGTTTGCTTGTCTTTGATTGCAGATCTTATATACTGGATCGATAACTTCTGGAGCGACTGGATTGAAGACTAAGAAAGCGTTGGAATTCAGGTAGGAGTATCTATCCATATTTAATGAGTAATTCTTAAGCAAAATAGTCTAGATAAAATGGTTTACATTTGTCTGTTTGTTTCTAGATATCCTTAGGATACTAGGGAGATCGATCTTGTCCGCAAGAGGGATTTATCCGTCCAAGAAGATGCATCCGGGAAGACGATATTTATGATATCCTACGAGCCTGTCACTATGAACCATGTGGTGGCCATTTTGTAGAACGCATAATGAGGCACAAAGTATTGCAATTGGGTTATTATTGGCATTATGATCTTCAAAGATGTGAAAAAATATGTCCAAGCCTGCGATAGTTGCCAAATAATGGGCTGCCCAGGCCAAGCGGAAGAAACACCACTACAACCACAGTTGGTAATATAACCATTCGAACGATGGGCACTATACTTCGTGGGGTTGTTCAACCCACCATCAAATCAGAAAACCTACATAATGGTTGCCATGGACTACGTAACAAAATGGGTGGAAACATTAGCCTTACCAAGAGCCACGGAAGAATCTATGATTAACTTTCTGTTTGAGCTATTTGTGTGATATGCTCTACCACAGGAAGTGATAACCGATGGAGGGGCATAGTTCGTAGGTAATAAAATTACAGCCACTCTAAATAATCACCATATCATCCATAGAGTCATGTCTCCTTACCACCCACAGGCGAACAGACAACACGAAAGAACCAACAAAGTCCTTGAGGCAATTCTTACTAAAAAAATATCATCACATCACCGAGACTGGGCCACTAGACTACCAGAGGCGCTATGGGCTTATCGCACAAATCATCTAGTATTTGGAAGAGAGTCTATTATCCCCATTGAATTCGAATTCAAGACTCTAAGGACAGCCCAGGAAGTAGGTTGGACTTGACGGAGGCCCAGATTAAAAGACTTTAGCAAATAAATGAATTGGATGAAATATGGCTACTGGCTCTACAGCGCACAACGATCATACAACAATAGCGAGCTAAGTGGCATGACAACCCCATAAAAAATAAGACACCCCAGAAAGGAGATTGGGCACTTCTCTATGACTCCAAATTCCAAGATTTTCCGGGAAAATTGGAAACAAGATGGCTCGGTCCATGTGAAATTGAAGAAGTACATAACAATGATACCCTTACCTTGATCACCATAGATGGGTCTGGTTCTACATTTCGAGTCAACGGGCATAGAGTACGCCTCTATCACAAACCTCTCACAAAGTAGTCTTTTTTCCAGTCGGTACGAAACAATCCCACCGTCCAAGTTATGGCAGAAGGGGGTGATAACCCCACAACCTCAAGTACATGAGATTTTTCTACCTTCATTTGTAAATAATGTATATAATCTCATTGCAATTCCTAGTTTCTTATTTTTTTGTACATTCTTCATGCTCACAATTGTACCCTTTTTCTCATCCTTCTGTGTTTTTTTAATTTTTCCTTGTTGTTCAAATTCTTTGAACGACTGTTGTTCAATACAATTTAACAACTGTTGTTCAATCGGATTAAACAACCGTGTTTTTATGTTTTTTTATTTTTCCTTACTTTCCAAATTCTTTGCACAGCTGATGTTCAATCCAATTGAACAACTATTGTTCAATCAGATTGAACAACCGTGTTTTTCTGTTTTATTTTTCATTTATGTTCAAATTCTTTGAGCGGCTATTGTTCAATCCAATTAAACAGTTGTTGTTCAATCGGATTGAACAGCCGTGTTTTTATGTTTTTTTATTTTTTCTTGCTATTCAAATTCTTTTAACGGTTTTTGTTCAATCCAATTGAAAAGTTGTTGTTCAATCGGATTGAACAACCATGTTTTTGTGTTTTTTATTTTTCCTTGATGTTCAAATTATTTGAATGGCTGTTGTTCAATCCAATTGAACAACTGTTGTTCAATCAGATTGAAAAACCGTGTTTTTCCATTCTTATCTCCTTGTTGTTCATGTCTTTGAACGACTGCAATTCAATCCAATTGAACATCTGTTCTTCAATCGAGTTGAACAACCATGTTTCGCATTTTTGTTTTACTATTCAAACCTTTGAATGACTGCCTAATTGAAAAACTATTGTTCAAATGGATTGAACAGCTGATTTTTTTTCCTCTCTTTAAAGAAGCATGATCCTTGTTTCTTTTGTCGATATCCTCTCCTCATTCCACACCCTATCTATAAAAGACATCTCTAAGTAGGAATTGGCAGCTGAAGAAGAGGAAAGCAGTAAAATTACTAATATGATGATCCTTTGACACTATAATATCTAACCCAGAAGCTGACATGGTACATCTATGCAATGAAGGGCTAAGTCATTCCCCACTCAAATATGTTATCACACAATACATAGTCTTATAATGGTATATCTTTTTGCACACTCGAGTAGTATTTCCCTTTGACATAAAGAAATAAGAATAAGGGGTATTAATTGTATTGGAATTCTTTTTACTTCTAACACCATCCCTAACTCTTAATGATTTAATGAGCCTCACTTCATGTATAAATAATAACTATTATGTTTACATGCAAATTTTTAAGAGAGGATAGGGGGTCTCATCACGAGCCAGACTACCATGATCATAAGGGTTTAGCAGGTGACATGCCCACAATGGCCATCACACAAGGGTAATGACCTTCTCAACTTCTTGAAGTACAAGAGGTGTCATCACGAGCCGGCCTGATCACTCTGTTACAATCCTAGTGAATGGCATTGTGACTATCTAGCCATCATGCCAGCACATTGGCCTCTTCATAAATAAAAATGCTTACTTTTCAAAAATAACTACTATGTTTATATGCAAATTTTTAAGAGAGGATAAGGGGTCGCATCACAAGCCAGCCTACCATGTTCATAATATTTTAGTAGGTGACATGCCCACAACGGCCATCACACCAGGGTAATGACCTTCTCAAATTCTTGAAGGACAAGAGGTGTCATCACGAGCTGACCTGATGACTCTGCTACAACTATAGTGAGTGGCACTGTGGCTATTCGGCTATCATACCAACACGGTGATCTCTTCACAAAATTGGTAGAATAACTACTTTTACATAAAGGATCCTGGCTAATTGTTTGGGTTAAAATAGCAACCCTGTCAAGGCTATGAACGCTTGTTGGCAGCAGTGGCTTTGCTTATGGTATGAGAGTATGTTTCAAGGATAGCCAATTACTCCTACATATAAATTATCTCCTATTTTTCTTCCATTTTTAGCATAAACCCACTACTTGAATTAGTGATAATACTATTATACCACATAACTAACTATAAACGAGCTATGCTTGCATGTTTTAACTTCGAGATGATGACACCAATCATTATGTATCTTAGTCATGCTTCCGTCACACTTTACCATTAAAGAAGGACATCCTATCATAATAATAGCTATACTTCTTTATTCTCCTCTCCAGTCACTTCTGCATGAGATAAACTTATGATAACTTCCAATTCTAACATTTACACTGGATGCGCTCATAAATACTCAATCACTCCTCTTTCCTTGAGCTCCGAAGCCACAGACTTTGTTCTCGCGTACAGACTATGATTACTGAACCCTGACATTTCCCCTGTATGCATTCATGATTGATCAATTATCTCTTGTACTTGAGGACGTGGATGCCCTTACTTCGAGAGAGGGGGTGTAATTATCCATAAATATCAAGCATGTGAATTTCCTGTACAAATTATGTTGGATACGCTGATAATACCAAAGGATCATTGCAATTAAGGTATGAAGTTACTTACAGAAGGCTGTAATTTCCCTTTCTCTTACATATAGTGTTCATTCTAACCAATAGGGTTGAAAGAGGACACAATCAGAAGGAGAAATTAGCTCAATAAAATGCATCAGCCATGCGAGGAAAGTCTCTCCGGAATGAACCTACGACCTTCCCGATTTCAAATGCAACTCGCACTATCCTCCAGCAAGCTGGCTGGCTACCATATTTACACAAATTACAAGAATTTGATACAGAGATAGCAATTGAGTTCCTGTAGAACCTACAGGAGGGACAAACTAGGTTCAGGGGAAGGATTATACCGGTCACAGAAGATATTATTGCTGAAGTTTCCAGAAGACCAGTAGAGGGAGAGAGATGGACCGTAAAAAACCTTCTCTTACGAGAGGCAATCACAAAATACCAGGATCCAGAAGAACCATTGGAGTGAAAAGGGGAAGGGATTAACCCTACCTCTATACATCAACAGTGGTAGGAACTAACATCATTCATCCAGAGATTCATCACATGCGATGGATCCCAAGACGTCGTAAAACCCTGTCAACTCAAATTATTAGCTGTGCTTAAACAAAATATTTTAGTTAATCTTCCTGCTCTCTTAAATTATATATTACGCGACATTTTTGTTCGAATAAGAAAAGCTAAAAACCCTCAAGCAGTCACCAGTCACCATATTTTAATCAACTTAATCACCATGCATGAGTTGGGCAAGCAGCAGATCTCCTGGGACAACTTTGTTAACCCTACCGCGCAAGCGCCTGAGGAAAACCATGTTAGGACCGAAATTGAGCTCCCTAGAATGAACATACCTAGAAGGAAAAGGACCCATGCCTCAACTTCAGAACCAAGCAAGCGAAGGCGGTCCAAAAGACTGCATTTACAACAAGAAACCTCATAATTCCTAGACGAGGCAGGGCCATCCTGCTCACTACCCTCAAGCCCTAAAAATATACCCTTACAATATTATGAGGAAGAGATGGCTCGAGTCCTGGAGAAAATGAGGGAATCCCATGAAACTAGAAGCCTATCTAAGCAAGTTGAAGAGAAAAAATAACTGTTAGACCAATCTCCTATAGCCAGCAGCTCTGGCCACACCGAGATATTACCCCATCAAGAGGAATCACAGGCTTTTAGGGCCTTGTCTCCTCTCGAGAGTGATGGAGAAAATAAGGAAGAGCATGCAGAAGGGGTAGCCGAATCTGAAAACCAGTCAGGATACACCATCCCCTTGGAACAAAATGCAAGCATTGAAATGGTTCTTGTAACACCTAATGAGAATATTTTCTCACCTAGCCGGGACCCTCATGCATAAGTAAACTGTGGAGTACAGGTAGAAAACACCATCACAGACAATCCTGAAATTGACACCACCATTCCTGAAAATGAGGTTGTTTCTCCTCCATCCCCTGCTGAAACTAGGCCACAAGAAAATTTAGCTGAAAAGAAGTTTAAGAAATTAAGAAGAACCTACAAAAGGTTAAGGAAAATGGTAAAAAATTTGAGGAAGCAGTTGAAAGAGGTAAGAAAGGCCTATAAGCCTAAGAAATAATTGACCACCACAGAAACCCAAACAGAGTTGGTCACCAATTTGTTAGACACTGTTGAGGTTGAGATGCAGACTGAATTAGTAGACACTGCTAAGGTTGAGATGCAGACTGACTTAGCAGACACTACTGAGGCTGAGATGTAGACTGACTTGGAAAGCACCGATGAGATTGAGGTACAGACAAACCTGGTGGACACTACCGAAGCCTTTGTACAATCTAGGTAGGAATTCACAGAAGAAAGGGAAACCTAAATGGAGGAAACCCCTGCCTATGCTCCTCTGGTTGAAAGAGTTTTCAATAAAAAATGGTATAATGAATTAATTCGAACATAGCATGGGCTAGCACAGTGAAAAAATGAAGTAGTGCCTGAACAAGAGTATCAGGCACTGTTAAAGAAATTCACGAACCTTTCTACAGCAGAATATGAAACATTTTCTCAGCTCAGAGAAAAGCACGAAAAGGAAAAAAGGGCACAGGACTAGGTGGAACAAGCCAAGAAACAAATCACTATGATTTTCTCTCTGTACTCTGATGCACTAACATGCAGGTCACCAACCACCAACTATGCCCTATTTCTAGTTGAACGATATTTACTACTAAAGGTCAAGGTCATCAAGGCAGGGAAGCCCACAACTTTCAAAACTATAGAGGAATTTGTTCATTTCTACAATGATCAAGATGAACATGTCCAATGAATTTTTTGTGAACTCTACATGCACAAATTCTTTCTAGAGGAGGACAGGGACAATAATCCTAGTCCCTTTATAGGATATATTTAGTTCCAGGTCTTCCTCTCTTTTTCTGAGAACCGGATTAGGTGGGCCAAAGCCTATAACATTTTCCAGAAGAGATAACATGGCCTAGACTTGTGGGTTAGAGGGGAGCCTACTAAACCCCTACAACTATTCATCCAACACAATAATTTCATGCGAAGAAAAGGGGTAAGGACTAAGCTGGAACCTATCCATACAGACATTATACAGCATGGGTGGGAGTATTTAGAGGACATTCAGGAAGCAGCTTTGGAAACAGCCAAACAAAGGTAGATGGCCTCCACGAACAATGTGAAAAATAGGGAGCCATTTGGCTACAAAAACTTCAAAGAGATCACCTCCAGATTCCTTTTATATAGCAATCTAGTCTTCAACATGGCTCCTACATGGATAGGGTGTAGGTATAGATGCCCTCTCATCTAGTACCCCCTTGAGGGTTATGGTCATGACTACGAACTTCCAGAAGGGCACACAAATGCTTCATTTCCAAGAATTAGACAGCAACAGGGTTTCAGAGCATACAAGGAAGAAGTATACCCTACCATTCTCTGACCCAGTTACAACTCAATCATTTGTTTGCACGAGGACCTACAAATAGGTAAGCAGGGAAATATGTTGGGCCGGAATTAAGGTACGTTTTCACCCTACCTTTACTTCAAATTATCATACACTTTTAGGAATTTTTCCTCATCTTAACAGTAAAGGAAAGGAGGATTAATTTAAAATTAGGACAAATGGACTAACGATAAAAAAAAAGGATGTTTAAACAAAAAGGATTTGACTTATTTCATATTTATTCACAGGAAAACAAGGCAGCTGAATCGACGATGACCAAAAGATAGTTAACAGATAGAGAGCACGAAATCACAATGACCCCTAGGGACCAGTAGAAGGTGAAAAGACAGATCCAAGTCCAAAGAACTAAAATGACAGCCATGAGTAGTGGGTTTTCATTTGGAAAAGACCATTCCACTGAGTGAAATCACCTTTAAAAAGACCGAATATGGATGAGGAAAGGGGAGGCTGAAAATGAATTCTCTTCTGTAATAAACGTATCAGGACAAAATTGTCCAGTTGTATTTATGTCTTAACCTTTTATTTAATAAAGAATTTTGGTATTTTGAATAGTCATTTACTGAGTTTTACATTGCGTTAGAATTCTGGTGGTTTGGGCCCAGCCCTAGGAGTTTCCACACTCGTCTCTATGATGTACGTTAATTACATAATTTATGTTTAGTTATCTGATGCATTCTGTGAGATATCTTTCCACTTGTTAACTTATAAGCCTATGATGCTGCAGTTTCCTATGCCATTAAGACAGTTTATCGTTGATGCTTTCTGGCTTACAGTAATTGTTTTATAAATATTATATGCTTTCATTGTTTTCTCAACACATTTATATATGTTTATGAGCTTTAGCACGATTTCTGTTCAACGCTTTATATCGCTAAGAATTAGATCTTTCCATCAACACGATAGGACTTCTTGTTGTTGCTTAATGCAGAGGAATGCTAGCTAGTTAGTTTGCAAAGAGAACTCCATCGCAAAATTAGGTTAGCAATTACTGTTCAATTCTTTGAGTTTTCTGTTCAATTCAGTATGACTACTGTTCAAATCATCAGTGTGTTGTTCAATCATAGGTTATCCTCGCTAAGCTTATTTAGACAGAATAGTTAGCGGAATTTTACAATTCCATTTCTTTTTAAGTTTTGTTAGCCAACTATAATATTTGTTATAGAAAAATGTGGCTAAAAATTTTTGAGCCTCCAAGGAACAAATTTCATTGCTTAAAATTGTTGGCTCTTGAAGGCTCTTGAAAGGCCTCTAGCCTTTGTCCAAATCTTCACTGTTGTTCCCACTCAGAAATTCTGCTGAAATCCATGAGAAGGAACTGCTACAAAACCATCATTTTCCCCTTCTTCCACTTGAAACTAACCTTCATTTTCTCCCCTTTTTCTCCATAAAATTCCTCTATTTTTCATGAGTTTTCTTCTTCCATTCATGAAAATCCACTTTTATAAGGTTAAAGACCCATTCTTTAGCTTTACCGAAACCCCCAAATCCATTTAAAACTTTGAAAAAATTTCATAAAAAACAAAGTTTTATGACCATGGACCTAAGCCCCCTTGGGCTAAGTCCTAACCACTTTCCCCACATGCCCCTTCCCTGGAACCAGGCGCTAGTCCCATCAGCGCTTATCACATCGGAATGAATCAAACGAGCGCATATGTTTTGTTACACAAAAACCCTGATGCGATCAGCTCCCTTTGATATAACTCCAGATCTCATGTTTCTTTTGAAAAACCAAGAGTTATTACCCCGAGCGCTAATCGCATCGGCAATATTCAGGTTCGCAGGTTTTTTTGTTGTGTTTAAAAATGGCGATGCGATCATCCTTGTGTTATAAAACCCCGATCGCATCATTATTTTATATATTTCCGGTGGGCCCACATCTGGTGCCTACAGACCTTGTATAAATCCATGCCCGATCCATTTTATCCTTTATAAAGTCGAAAAACCCACTTTTCCAAAGTTTTAACTTAAAAACCCAAATCACATGTTAAAAATCAATGGGTTGATTGAAAAGAACTAATCACGCAATCGCAATCGGAGAAATCAATGGGTTGATCGAAAAGACTGCATCAAAATGTTCTGATGCGATTGAGTCCCTGTATATATAAAATCTGCCCCGCCTGCTTACTTCATATAGCCTTTGCCCAGGACCGAGAGTTAAAGGTCCCAAGGCGCTTATCACATCACAACTTTCCAGATGGGTAGATTAAAAAGACCAGGCCCGATTGCGATTGGCCTTTGTTTTAAATACGCCCCGGGCATATTGCTTTCCATAAAGACTAAAGGCCCCGCAGTCGGGCGCCTATCCATTTTATACATATTTATTTCCGCCCCGACCCATTAAACCTTTGTTTTATATTAAAAACCTTGGTTTTTCGTATACTATAAGGGTTTTCGCATTTCACTCTAGAACTAATCCCCGCCATTGATCGAACGCCGATCAAACGGCCATCACTCCGTCACATCGGTGATTTTAATCGGATCACAATGTTTCATCGCATCACCTCATTCCCGACCTCTGATTGCGACTTCCCCGATTCATTCTCCACTGTTGATCTCATTCTTTGATCAACGGCTATCGCTTAATCTCCTCGGCCCTTTCGATCGTGCAATCACATCAGATTTTTTTCATTGCATCCCTTTTCTCCTCCTGCAAATTGCGATCTCTCGATTAGATCTGGAACGTCCACGTGTTCAGATCCAACGGCTACGCTCCTCTCTCGCCTTCTGAAGCAGTTTAACCCAAAACGCAGGATTTCCTAATGTTTTGTTTATTTTAGAGGTTTAAATGGTTTTTTCCATAAGAATGCCGAGGGTCGAGAAAGACGTTTCCTGCACTTTTGATCTTTCAAATGGAACCATTCGTAGGCTCTATTCCATTGTTTTATCAATGATTCATGAGCGTTGATACCATAAAGAGCCCTGCGCGGCCCTGCACATCGACAAGACACTGTGTTTAAAACATGATTTTAAAGAGAATAAGTGTTTGACGACAGAGGACAGCAGAAAGAAGATTGAAGACAGATTTTTAGGGATCACGGCTAAGAATGATTATCAAAATCCTAATCCCCCCAAATTAAACACAGTTAAAAAGAAATCATAAGTGTTTAAATAACAGAAAGGCCTCCACTGCTTCATTTGAGGCGAATTGATTCCTTAGCTACAATAAGTGCCACCTATGCCTCAAAGAATTCAACACAGAGGCCGAAGTTATTGATCGAATGAAGATATTCGCCTCAGCGCAGCCAGAGAGTTAATTCTGCAGGGGAAATAACTACAAAAAATATTTGCAGAGTTACTCCTATGTAACATAGAGCCTCAAAGTCAACAAAAGCTCCCACCGAGCTTAAATCATAAATGTAAATCAACTAATACAGTAGTCCACCTGTAAAATTCTCCATCGATACCTTCAAAAGGCCGAGAATTCTTGAATCTGTATTAATTATCCTCAGAGATATTTTGTTAGATCTCACCTCCTCATTCTTCTATAAATACCTCATGTAGAAGATGAGCAATTGTTGGTTGCAGAACTTTGAAATACTTTTGAGCTAAAACTCCTTCTTGTAAATAGTATTCACTGGCTCTTGGAGCTCTGTTTGTAATAGATAAGTTAGGTTGGAAAGTGAAGATGATTGCTGAACTGAAACATTGGTCTTGAAGACTGTAACTGGTTTGACATCAATAACAAGTTGTTTCTTGGGATCCTGGTCTATATCACTGGTGAAGTACCTCTTTCTTTTCTATTTTTTCCCTTCTATGTATGTCATATTGTTCACTCTTATCTTATAAAGAACAGCATGCATAGAGTTAGGACCTACTGTATATCAGTAACCTTCTCTAACTAAAAATCTTATCTCCATGTTTTCCTTAAATTTGTTAATTTATGAATGATTCAATACAGTTTAAGCAGTTAGGAAAGTTGGCGTTCCCTCGTCCTACTGTTTTCTTTAAACATTGTTCTTGAAAGCTATTTTCATCATTTGCTTATTAAAGTTAGACTAGAGAAGTTATGGTTTTTCCTATTTCTAGTTTCTTTTCTCGAAAGGCAGATTCTGAAGGTTTCCCTTGGTGTTGAATGAAAGCAGACTAGGTTTAAAAGTACTTTATCTGATCTTAAGTTACACTTTGTTTCTCTTATATGTTTTCATACTTTCTGAAGGTAATTATGTGGATTACTGGATTTTTTTTCAATTAAGCTGCTTTAATACAAACCTGCCCAAGAAGTCTATGGTTAGCCCTGTTCTTGGTTGGTTTTAAACAGTTACTTAAGAGGCTTTTTCTTGTTTGGACTGACTATAAATACCTTGTGAAATTATTATCATTTTCCATGCCTCTCAACACTTTATTGTTTCCATTCCATCATTTTAAATCTCAATAATCTTGTGATATAGATAACTTGCCCCTTGGATCACTCTTGTTGTTGCTGCACAATTAAAAGCCCTATTATGACTCCATAGCCCAATGAACTAAAAATCAGCGTTATATCTATCTTGTTAGCCAAAGCTTGTTTGATTGCTCACACCTTTGAAACTCTTTGCATTTAGTACTTTCCACCTCGAATAGTATTCATGCTCAACCATCCAAAAAACAAACAAAACCCTTGGCCTTCATAACTAGCCTAATATCATTACCCCAAACTTCAAAGACAAATCCATCTTTGCACTTATTGGAGAGATCCCTCTCCGGATTTAGGAGGGCTAGATCCTATAATCCCAAAGTGGTTGAAACGATGTTGTTTCTGTGATAGAAATTTTCCAATATTGCTGATTACAGATTCCCAACATTTATGGCGACTCCGCTAGGGATCGCTTCCCCTTAAAACTTCAAAAAAAACCTTTGTGAGTACGAAGCAGCCTTTTCAAGCACTACCAAGAAATGGTAATCATGGTAAAACTTGTTTGAATCAGTGACAATCTAGGCAAACCCTAGGATTCTTATAAGAATTTATCTAACCTTGAAAAATCAGCTGGCTTAGCCATAAGAGTAGACTGTCTTTGTCTCATAACCGTAGCTAAGTTGTGAAACAGATTTAGGATATTCTTAGAAACCATAGAATTGAAAAATAACTCAGGAAACACTAAAAACATTTCAGATTGGTATTAAAACACATATTCTTACATTTCACTTACCTTTTGTTGTGTTTTACCTATACTCTTAGACATAGTCTGGAAAGGGCCAGGTAGCCTCCGGATCTCATCCTCTTTCAGAGGTGAAATATCTGGTAAATTCCCTCCCAGTTAATATCTGGTTAGAGTTTGTTGTGTTTCGGGATATCCTTGAAAAGGGATATTTCACAAGCACTGTGGTGGATAGTGTACCTCCTAGAAAACACCCGAAACCTTCCACCTGGCGACTCCACAATCCCTGAACAGACCTTAAGACTCCACTGGGAAGAACCCTTATCATTTTAACATCATTTTAACTCAGTTAGAGGACTGTTGGATTTGAAATTGGAAACAGATTAGTTAACCTCTTAAAGATTGTCATATCTGGTTAAACTATTTTTGTTTAAGTTGGGTCTGAAAAACACAGCATAGTGGCTGCTAGAAAGCTTCACACTAGAGCCTATCCTGATCCTGACCCCCCTGAGATAGTTGATAACCAAGAAAGTATCCTTAGGAAGTCTCCTAAGGTTAAATCATCAACTATATTCAGATCACCCTTGAGAGCTAATTCAGTCCCTGAAAACCTTTCAGCTCTACAACAATCACAAGCTGACTTAGTAAATCCTTTTAGAACTAGGTCATTTGATGATATAATTCAGCTAGACTCTGAGCCTTCACTTTCTTCTCCTGAAACAAGTGAACCTCTTGGTAGCAGAGAAACGACACCTCCTGATTTACATTTCCTTCACGACTTAGGTGTCTCTCATCCAAGATCGGCTCAGCGATTCAATCCTGGTCCATCCACTTCTGCTCACCCCACATCCACTGTTCAAACCACTACACTTCAGCCCACTTTTCCTGTTGTTAATCCACTCCTTGTGAATCCAACCCCACCACATATCATGGCAGCATGGTATGCTCCCTTAATCCTGCTTGTACCATTAGTCAATCTTCCACAAGACTATCAGTCCAAAATTCCATTATATGATGCTAGAAATGCCACAACTGCATCACAACATGTGGATTAGATGAATGACTACTTTGACAGAAATGAAATTGATGATGATTCTTTCAAGCTTAGATTATTTGCTCAAAGCTTTGGGGGAGAAGTATGAAAATGGTTTAAAGGTTTAGTCCCCCATATTATTAACGACCTCCAAGCCTTCCATCAAACATTCTTAAACAAATGGGAAGTAAATAAAAACCCTCTCCAAGTCCTTTCTGACTACAAGAACCTCCATAGAAACCTAGGGGAAAGTGTGCAAGCTTACTGCACTAGATTCAATAGTGTTTATAATGCACTTTCCCCATAACTAAAACCTCCATAGGGCTCAGCTTTAAACAAGTTTCCTGAAGGATTTGACTCTGACATGACCTATCAGCTGAGAGAGAGAGATTTTGAAACTATTGAAGATATGTAAAAAGGTGCTCTTTCTGTGGAAGTAAACTTAATGGAGAAGAGAGCAAGAATGAAAACTGAAAAGAGAGTATCTTTTAGAGAGGAATCCACACCTTCTACTTCCAACTCAAATATGGAGAAAATGATGGAGGAGAGGATGAAAGAGATGAGCATAATTAAGAGAGCACAAGAAATCCAAAATCAAACTGCTCCTCAAAGTAGAAATCATAACCAAAATCAAAATTTTAGAAGGAATCAACCTCCAAACAGACCCAGGGAAGATGATCAACAGATCACTCCTCCCTTTCATCAAAACTATGTAAGTGAGGTTGAGGAAACAGATCAGATAACAGAGGAAGATGATATCAACATGCTAGGGGTAGATAATGATGACTTTCAGATTCATTATGATAGAAAACAAGGTCTGTACACACCTTATGATGACAAAAGAGATGATGATGAAAATCATTATCAAGACATGGAAAATGTCATCATAGAGTCTCAAAACGAATATTACCTTAGAAGAAAAACTAGTCAACAAACCCCCAACAACAAAACCGCTGACAAATATTCACAAAACAACACTGTAAACAAGCCTAAAGTTGTCAAACAGAAGGACAAAGAAATAGCTGAAAATTCTGGTAAAGGTAAGGAAAAGGGCACTCAAAACAATGAAAAACAAAGTACAGACATTAGTAGTACTAGCACTTCAACTAGTACTCCTGTTAAAACAATTTTGTCAAATATAAATAAAACAAGTCAGCAAACTGATATTGTTGATAGAGCGGCAGCTAAAAAGGCTAAAACAAGTTCTTCAAAGAATCAAATTCCTTTTAGCCTAGAATAGGAAATTTCAAAGATCAAAATCTCTATTCCCCTGACTGAGTTAGCTGCCCAGAATGTATATAGAAACAAAATTTTGAAGGCTTTAAATATAGAAGAGAAAAATGATACAGTCAATCTTAATGATGACCAGCCAGAGCTTATTTTTGGTCCAAATATTGAAGGTAAGTTTCAAGAGGGACCTGTTCCTCCCTTTTATGTAAGTTTAAACGTTCATGACAAGGTTTTACATAACGATATGCATGACTCAGGGTCTTCTCATAATCTAATGCCGAAAGCTGTAATGGAGAGCCTGGGTCTAGAAATCACCAGACCTTATAAATACCTTTACTCCTTTGACTCTAGTAGAGTAAAATGTTTAGGATTGATAAAGGACCTCTATGTTAACTTAACTCAAATTCCAGCCAAATTCTTAGTCATGGATATTGTTGTGGCTGATGTGCCCCCAAAATATGGAATGTTATTATCAAGGTCTTGGGGGGCTAAGTTTAAAGGCACTATGAAAATGGACATGACCTATGCAATGATCCCTGTTTTCAATCAGACTAGAAGACTTTACAGGGAGTCCCATATGCAATACATAGTTGCAAGTCAAGACAGATCACAAAACTCTCCTCTCTATTCTGTAAACACAGGCCTAGATTCTTTTATCTTGTTCAATGATGAAACACTTAATGAACAAGTCACTTTAAATGAATTAATGGATGATAGAGAGGAAAGAGACCACAACGCCAGAGTGTCACAACAGTTTGATGAACCTGTAAAATCTAGCAAAAAAAACTCAGGTCTTGAACTACAAATCATACGTCCATCGCTTTTTAACCTTGACAGTCAGGAAAGATTTCCTCAGCTTAACGAAAAATCTGAAGAGTCAAAACAAATTCAACTAAGTGCTGATATTCAAAAACAAACCAACAATACACTTATTGAAAAGGATAGTGATCTACCTTTCAAACCCGAAACTAATCCTTTGTGGAGTATGAACTTCGACGGATCCTGCACTAGGAACACCACTGGTGCAGGGGTCTGGATTTGTAACACTGAAAACAACCACACAGAGTGAATTTCCTGTAAATTAAACTTCCAGTGTTTGAACAACATAGCGGAATATGAATCCCTTCTTTTAGGCTTACGATTATTGAAAAATTTAGGAGCCAAAAGAATCAATGTGTATGGGGATTCAGATTTAGTCATTAGGAAATTCAACGGAGAGTATAACGCAAATCATCCCAGACTTAGGGCCTACCAAAATGATGTTGTGGACCTTTTAGAAACTTTCAAAGAGTCCCATTTAATTTTTTTCCCAAGAAAGAAAAATATTGCGGCCCACAATTTGGCTTCTACTACTAGAACATGCTTAATGCCATACAGCACCAAATATTGCACAACTCAGATAAAATTTAGACCAGCTATGCCTGATAATGAGAAGTATTGGCAGGTGCTTGACAATGACAAACAAATAGAAGACTTCATTAAATTCAGAAATGAATTCGAACTGAACAATTCGGACTGGGATTATGAAACAGACTGCAAGGAAGATAATTTTCTTGATAAAGAAGAGCCGTCTACTGAACTTGCTAATATAAACCTGTTATCTAGAAAACTTGAAAGCGAAACAGAAATGAATGCAGAGTTTGAAACAGAGGAGTTAGAAACTCTGCACTCTAAAAATAAAAATTTGCCTAAGGGTCTGGCCCCTTTAGAAGAGTTGTTCGATTTTAACGATGTGGCGAATAAACCAAAACTGGAACCTGTAGAGACTGAAGTGGAAGAGTGTAATATTGGCAGCGAACTTAAGCTAAAAATGATTAAACTTTCCAATACTTTACCATCTCACATTAAATTCAAATATATAGAGCTTTTCAAAGAGTTTTCTGATGTTTTTGCGTGGAGTTACGAAGATCTTAAATCCTATGACACTGAAATAATACAGCACAAAATCCCTCTCAAAGAAAACCAAAAACCATTCAAACAGAAGCTGCGCAGAATAAACCCTGTCCAGTTGCCATTGGTTCAGAAGGAAGTCACGAAAATGTATGATGCTGGTATTATTGTCCCTATTAGATATTTTGAATGGGTATCTAATCTGGTGTCAGTTAGGAAGAAAACCGGAGAAATCAGGCTTTGTATAGACTTTAGAGACTTAAACAAAGCTTCATTAAAAGACAACTACCCTTTACCCAAGATGGATCATATTTTACAAAGGGTGGTAGGGTCTAAAAGAATTTCTTTGCTTGATGGCTATTCAGGGTACAATCATATTTTAGTTCACCCTGCTGATCAATTAAAGACAGCCTTTACTACACCATGGGGCACTTTCATGTATGAGAAAATGCCCTTTGGTCTAATGAATGCTGGAGCAACTTTTCAAAGAGCCATGGACATAACATTCTTGAAGGAACTGGGTTTCTTCATCATTATCTATCTAGATGATGTTACTGTCTTTTCAAAAATAGATGAAGAACACTTAGAACATTTAAGAAAAAATTTCGAGAAATGAAGAAAGTTTGGAATATCTTTAAACCCTAAGAAGACTCTATTTGGGCTCTAAGAAGGTAAAATTCTTGGGCATATCATTTCTGAGGAGGGTATAAAGATAGATCCAAAGAGGATTGAGGCCATATTGCAAATCTCTCATCCTCGGAATATCAAGGAGTTGCAATCTTTCATTGGAAAGATTAACTTTTTGAGAAGGTTCATCCCCAACTTGGCTGAGCTCCTTAGGAATATCACAAACATGTTGAAGAAGGAGCAAGGGGTAAAATGGACCCTGGAAGCAAAGAATTCCTTTGAACTGGTGAAACAAGCGTTAACCAAAATGCCGGTTCTAATAAGTCCTGATTTTTCAAAAGATTTTTATATTTTTTCATTTGCATCAGAACATACCATAGCTTCTGTCCTTTTACAAAAAAATCCACAAGCACAAGAGCAGCCTATTGCATTCTTTAGCAAGGCATTGAGGGATGCCCCTTTGAAATATAACATTATAGAGAAGCAAGATTTTGCTTTGGTTAAAGCTTTGAAAGACTTCAGAGTATACATCCTTCACTCACACATCATTGTCTTTGTCCCAAATTCAGTTGTTAAATGCATTCTAACACGGGACCCAGATGGAAAGAGAGGTAAGTGGATTGCAACTATTCTTGAGTATGATTTGGAGATCAAACCCACTAAACTCATCAAAGGCCAAGGTCTAGCTAGATTAATGGATGAATCCAATTTTGAAGTTCTTGATATAAATATGATTAATGCTTTAGATGACCAAGAAGAATTCTCAACTCCCATTGTTGAAGACCATTTCATGACTTCTCCTTGGTATGCTAATATTGTTTATGTTTTTCATAATTTAAATACACCTCTTGGTTTGCAAGGTTTCTTAAGTTAAAAGCTGTAAACTATTGCATTATAGATAAATGTCTTTATTGGAAAAATGCAAGTGGTCTATTGCTTAAATGTTTGCCTAATTTTGATGCAGAGAAGGTTAAATACCCGTTCCATGAAGGAGAGTGTGGAGGTCATTTATACTGGAAGACAACAGCCAACCAAATTTTGAGGGTTGGTTTCTATTGGCCGACTCTTTTTCCTGATATACACAAAATGATCATTGCCTACCATAAGTGCCAACTTTTTGAGGGAAAAAGAAAAATTTTACCTCTCCCTCTGCATCTGATCACTGTTGAAGCCCCTTTTCAATAGTGGGGACTTGACTTTATAGGAGAAATCCATCCACCATCTTCTGCCCAGCACAGATGGATTCTCACTGCTACAGAATATTTCACTAAGTGGATAGAAGCCATTCCTTGTAGGCAAGCCAAGGATTCTGTTATTATAAAATTCATTGAGACTAACATTCTCTCCAGATTTGGTTGTCCTACCAAAATCATCACTGATAATGCAGCAGCATTTGGATCAAAGAAAATGGTTGAATTCTACCATAGATATCAGATAACTTTGGGGCATTCCACGGCCTATTACCCTCAAGGTAATGGACTTGCCGAATCCTTAAACAAAATCTTAGTGAACATAATCAAGAAACTATTGGAAGACAACAAAAAGTCTTGGCACACAAAGCTGGTTCATGCACTTTGGGCTGACAAATTGACTTTGAAGAAATCTATTGGCATGTCACCTTTTCAGCTTGTGTATGGTACTAATGCAATTTTTCCAAATAGCCTTGGTGTACCAGTGATGAAATTGATTCAAGAGTTGCAAACTGAAGATAATGACATGATCAGAATAATAAATCAGACCATTCATCTTCAGCAAACCAGAGAGGAAGTGTATAACAAAGAATTGCAGAAACAGGACAACATTAAAAAGCTTTTTGACAGAAGAACAAAGGCCATCAATTTCAAAATTGGGGACAAAGTTTTAAAGTGGGACTCAAGGAGAGAAGACAAGGGAAAGCATGGAAAATTTGACAACTTATGGCTTGGCCCTTACTCTATCCATTCAGCTACTGGTAACAATGCATTTTACTTACAGGAGTTGGATGGAGAAGAATTGTTTGGGGGTCCTGTCAATGGCAGGATGATTAAACATTACTTCTCTTGAACCATTTCATGTTCTGAAAGCCTTTTTATATTTTTTCCATTATAAATATCTCATCCTCCATTGCATTCAAAATTATAAAAATAAAAAATACAAAAACAATAGAAAAGAGAAAAGAGGGCAGATTGTGAAAACAAGAAAGGTATAGCCCCATACCAAAAAAGAGAAACAAATTATGAAAGTGTGCAAGCTTAAATGCCACTCCTAAAAACCACACTTCTAGTTAGTCAAACAGCCTAATCTTGACTAACTAGCTTTTAAATTTTCTACTGATAGGGTAGTGAATTTGATTTGCCAAACTGTTTAATCTTGGCTTATCAGTAGATAGATTAGGATAGAAATTAAAGGTTCAAACAAGCTCAAAATATGAACCTAATGTTTCCAAAGAGAGATGACTCAAATCTGTTTTATTTTCTGAGTAAAAAAAGATGTAATTCTGGTTCTAAATAGCTCAAAATCTGAACCAGATGATGAATAAAACAACTCAAACAAAAGTTAAAAATAGAGCTGTAAAAAAGATGAAGGAAGTGTTTGAATTTTCATATCTTAAGCCTTCCACTTTAGTTTAATTTTCTGCAAAATAAATGTCTATGTGCAACCTGTTTTTATGCCATAGGTCACAGCAAGTCAAACAGCTGAATCTTGACTTGGCTGTTTTTAAATTTCTGTTGTAGAATTTAGAGAATAAAAATATGTTGGACAGCTTAATCCCAACAGATAATAGAATAGGTAGAGAAGCATCTGAACTCAACTGTTTAATCTGAGTTCAGGAAGAAATAAGGAGTAGAAATAGATTATATTTCCTTCTTTCAAAAAGAATAAAATGTTGTGAAAAGAGTTTGCCAATCCAAGTGCACTCTAATGAATAAAAAATGCTAGATCAGTAGGATTGGGTAGGTAGAAAGCTTGATTGATGAAAGATCCATTGTTTTTATGGCTGCTAATATGTTTTCAGAGAAAGATCATCCTGGAAAAGGAAGGACAGCCCAATGGATCAGGCACAGGTTAGCCTCCCAGAGAACGGAATGGATGAGGCAACTGATCAGCCTCCTAGAGAATGCAAGTCTGAAGTTCTTGATGCCTTCAAGAAGGCACCATCCCCAAGTGGAGCCACTATTAGCCACCTATAATATTTGTTATAGCAAAAGGTGGCTAAAACTTTTTGAGCCTCCAAGGAACAAATTTCATTGGTTAAAACTGTTGGCTCTTGAAGGCTCTTGAAAGGCCTCCAGCCTTTGTCCAAATCTTCACTGTTGTTCCCATTCAGAAATTCTGCTGAAATCCGTGAGAAGGAACTGCTGCAAAACCATCATTTTCCCCTTCTTCCACTTGAAACTAACCTTCATTTGCTCCCCTTTTTCTCCATAAAATACTCTATTTTTCATGAGTTTTCTTCTTCCATTCATGAAAATCCACTTTTATAAGGTTAAAGACCCATTCTTTAGCTTTATCGAAACCCCCAAATCCATTTAAAACTTTGAAAATTTTTCATAAAAAACAAAGTTTTATGACCATGGACCTAAGCCCCCTTGGGCTAAGTCCTAACCACTTTCCCCACATGCCCCTTCCTCGGAACCAGGCGCTAGTCCCATCGGCGCTTATCACATCGGAATGAATCAAACGAGCTCATATGTTTTGTTACACAAAAACCCCGATGCGATCAGCTCCCTTTGATATAACTCCAGATCTCATGTTTCTTTTGAAAAACCAAGAGTTATTACCCTGAGCGCTAATCGCATCGGAAAGATTCAAGTGCATAGGTTTTTTTGTTGTGTTTAAAAATTGCGATGCGACCATCCTTGTGTTATAAAACCCCAATCGCATCATTATTTTATATATTTTGGGTCGGCCCGCATCCGGTGCCTAAAGACCTTGTATAAATCCATGCTCGATCCGTTTTATCCTTTATAAAGTCGAAAAACCCACTTTTCCAAAGTTTTGACTTAAAAACCCAAATCACATGTTAAAAATCAATGGGTTGATTGAAAAGAACTGATCGCGCAATCGCAATCGGAGAAATCAATGGGTTGATCGAAAATACCGCATCAAAATGTTCCGATTCGATTGAGTCCCTGTATATATAAACTCTGCCCCACCTCCTTACTTCATATATCCTTTGCTCAAGACCAAGAGTTAAAGGTCCCAAGGCGCTTATCGCATCGCAACTTTCGAGATGGGTAGATTAAAAAGACCAGACCCGATGGCCCGATTGCGATTGGCCTTTATTTTAAATACGCCCCAGGCATATTGCTTTCCATAAAGACTAAAGGCCCCATAGTCGGGCGCTTATCCATTTTATACATATTTATTTCCGCTTCGTCGCATCGGCGATTTCAATTGAATCGCAAGGTTTCATCGCATCACCTCATTCTCGACCTCCAATTGTGACTTCCCCGATTCATTCTCCACCGTTGATCTCGTTCCTTGATCAACGACTATCGCTTAATCGCCTCGGCCCTTTCGATTGCGGAATCACATCGGAGTTTTTTCATCGCACCCCTTTTCTCCTCCCGCCGATTGTGATCTCCCGATTAGATCTGGACCGTCCACGTGTCCAGATCCAATGGCTACGCTCCTCTTCCGTGTTCTGAAGCAGTTTAACCCAAAACGCAGGATTTCCTAATGTTTTTTTTATTTGACATGTTTAAATGGTTTTTTCCATAAGAATGTCGAGGACCAGGAAAGACGTTTCCTGCGCTTTTGATCTGTCAAAGGGAACCATTCACGGGCTCTATTCCATTGTTTTATCAATGATTCATGAGCGTTGATACCATAAAGAGCCCTGCGCGGCCCTGCACATTGACAAGACACTGTGTTTAAAACACGATTTTAAAGAGCATAAGTGTTTGACGACAGAGCACAACAGAAAGAATATTGAAGATAGATTTGTAGGGATCACGACGAAGAATGACTATCAAAATCCTAATCCCCCCAAATTAAACACAGTTAAAAAGAAATCATAAGTGTTTAAACAGACAGAAAGGCCTCCACCGCCTCATTTGAGGCAAATTGATTCCTCAGTTACAATAAGTGTCACCTGTGCCTCAAAGAATTCAACACAGAGGCCGAAGTTATTTATCGAATGAAGATATTCGCCTCAGTGCAGCCAGAGAGTTACTTTTGCAGGGGAAATAACTACAAAAAAATATCTGCAGAGTTACTCCTAGGTAACATAGAGCCTCAAAGTCAACAAAAGCTCCCACCAAGCTTAAATCATAAATGTAAATCAACTAATACATTAGTACACCTGTAAACTTCTCCATCGAGCCCCTCAAAAGGCTGAGAAGTCTTGAATCTGTATTAATTGTCCTCAGAGATCTTTTGTTAGATCTCACCTCCTCATTCTTCTATAAATACCTCATGTAGAAGATGAGCAATTGTTGGTTGCAGAACTTTGAAATATGTTTGAGCTAAAACTCCTTCTTGTATATAGTATTCACTGCCTCTTGGAGCTCTATTTGTAATAGATAAGTTAGGTTGGGAAGTGAAGATGATTTCTGAACTGAAACATTGGTCTTGAAGACTGTAACTGGTTTGACATCAATAACAAGCTGTTTCTTGGGATAATAGTCTATATCACTAGTGAAGTGCCTCTTTCTTTGTTATTGTTTCCCTTCTATGTATGTCATATTGTTCACTCTTCTCTTATAAATAACAGCACGCATAGAGTTAGGACCTACTGTATATCAGTAACCTTCTCTAACTAAAAATATTTATCTCCATGTTTTCCTCAAATTTGTTAATTTAAGAATGATTCAATACAGTTTAAGCAGTTAGGAATGTTGGCGTTCTCTCGTCCTACTGTTTGCTTTAAACATTGTTCTTGAAAGATATTTTCATCATTTTCTTATTAAAGTTAGACTAGAGAAGTTATGGTTTGCCCTGTTTCTAGTTTCTTTTCTCCAAAGGCAGATTCTGAAGGTTTCCCTTGGTGTTGACTGAAAGCAGACTAGGTTTAAAAGTACTTTATCTGATCTTAAGTTACACTTTGTTTCTCTTATATGTTTTCATACTTTCTGAAGGTAATTATGCAGATTATTGGATTGTTTGTCAATTAAGCTGCTTTAATACAAACTTGCCCAAGAAGTCTATGGTTAGCCTTGTTCTTGGTTGGTTTTAAACAGTTACTTAAGAGGATTTTTCTTGTTTGGACTGACTATAAATCCCTTATGAAATTATTATCAGTTTCCACCCCTCTCAACATTTTATTGTTTCCATTCCATCATTTGAAATCTCAATAATCTTGTGATATAGATAACTTGCCCCTTGGATCACTCTTTTTGTTTCTGCACAATTAAAAGCCCTATTATGACTCCATAGCCCAATGAACTAAAAACTAGCATTATATCTATCTTGTTAGCCAAAGCTTGTTTGATTTCTTGCCACTTCACACCTTTGAAACTCTTTGCATTTAGGACTTTCCACCTCAAACAGTATTCATGCTCAACCATCCAAAAAACAAACAAAACCCTTGGCCTTCATAACTAGCCTAATATCATTACCCCAAACTTCAAAGAAAAATCCATCTTTGCACTTATTGGAGAGATCCCTCTCCAGATTCAAGAGGGCTAGATCCTATAATCCCAAAGTGGTTGAAACGATGTTGTTTCTATGATCGGACTTTGCCAATCTTGCTGATTACAGATTCCCAACAAGTTGATTGAACTTTGAGAATTAGATAATCTTCTTCATGATAATATAGAGTAGTTGTTCCTGATGTCACTTGCATATACTATGCTTGCACTCTTGAAATAAGAAGACTTACCCTGGGTTGAAAATTGAATGAGAATCATAGAGGTTGCCTATAATATTCACCTTAGTGAACCAACAGGTATCAAATTAATCAATATGAAATTATCAATAAGTTGAAGGAATTGGGTAATAATTCCTTCAAGTTGATTTTTTATTTCTTCTAAAATAATTTAAATTCTATCCATGTGTTTTATGAATGCCAAAAATGGGTATGGTTAAGGTAGAAAGATACATGCGCATAATATTTGGTAAAATATTAAAAATCTATGAGCTATCCTAATGGAAAATAGTAGAGAAGTGAGTGGTACATTCATAGGTTAAAGAAGAATTATGTTTGGGAATTTGTAGAGGGAATAAATATACTCTTATGGTGCTTACAATGATAGAAATGCACATGAATATGAATTGTCACTATTCTGATATGTGAATGTGTTCCTATCATAAAATACTCAATGGAATATGATTATGGTTTTTTTTTTTTATATTAGATAGGATCATGAATTCTTCAAATTTATGTGTGTGTGTGTGTGTATGAGTGCGTGTGTGATGCACTAATTACATGCATGAAAATGTAAGAAAAACTTTAGAGTGATTACATGTAATTAAAAAAATGAATCTTAATATTTTTAAAGAGTTTTTTATTATTGAAGTGAGTGGTGTGAATCCCTCATTCCCATATAAATTAAAGTGGGAATAAATTCTAAGATAGATATCTTAGTAGAGAAAATGAATACAAAAATATTAGGATTGAGATAGTTAGATAAGCTAGCATGAAAAATATAATTGTAATATGAAATTCTAAGAATGATTGAGATGATATTAAATGAATATGTAATACATTTATGTCTCCTTTTTTTTGAGATAGAATGTAACTAAATTTATTGAATGGTTGACTATGTAAGTGGCTTTGACGAAAAACTCTAGTTGTTGTTGTAAATAAAATATTGAAAAGTGTTTATACGTGAGAAACTAAAATTACATGGCTGAGTGAATAAATAGATCATAGGTAGAGTTCATTGGGCATGTCATGGAGTGTAGGTCCTTGATAAAGTATGAAAATATTACAACCTATAATGTAGTGTCCCATTGATTTAGTCAAATGGGTGAAAAAACAAAGGTTATAAAAGAGAGACCCATGGTATTCTGATGATCGATGGTATAGACCCATGGTATTCTGATGATAAAAGAGAGATTGGAGCTCACTCTTTTGGCATGAATAATCATTTCATCAAATAAATTTAGAGAGATATTGTGGCTTTTGAGAGCTAAGGGGGAAACCTTTGAGAAAATTAGTTTCAGTGGTGAAACAAATCCATTATCACTAATCAAAAGGAAAGATCACTTATATCTTTCATAGGTATTTATTGTTGAAGATTCATCTCATTGCTAGTTCATGGGTATAGAAAAACATCATTAGATTATTGGGAGGTCATATTTTGTATTTCTAGTTTCTATTTTCTTAGTATTTGAAGCCATGATTTCTTGGCCCATGGCATCAAAAGGAGAGTCAAACCAACCATAAAATTTTCTCCAATATAGTAATTTATAACTGTGTAAGGGGAAATTCTCGTGCTATCATGATCTCCTATTTTCGCAAAAAATTGTGCCATTATCCATGGTTATTTGTGGGCTTCTAAAAATCTATTTTTGTAACTCAAGAGGCCACTCTAGCATATAATTATAGAAAAAATGCATAAAATATATCGAAATCTATTGGCTAAGTTTAGTTTCTATAATATATTTTCTGGTGGTATGGTGGATAAATTATTTTTTTAGAGAGACAATATTTTATAATAATCATATTAATAAACATATGTATTATATTGGTTTAATTTATTTTCTATGATATGTTTTTGTGGGTATATTGGCTGCGTTCCTGGTCTAGAAAGAGAAGATTTTACAGTGGCATTAGAGAAATGGATTTCTGGCCAACCGATGAGTGTGTATTATTTTAATTTCTTTGGATAATAGGGAATACATTTTATACAAGAAATAGAGAAAAGGGGATAACAATCTGCACTCAAAATTAAAAGAAGAGGAAGACAAGCAGGATAAGAATGGATATCTCAAGGGAAGCACTATGAATATTATAAATGAAATTACAAGGGGGAAGCAATATTTTGTTCAACTTGTCACTGAGATTATAGAAAATAATCAAGGGAACCAAAAAAAAGTCGACAACAATGGTTCAAGAGGGTGAAATGGTGACAATGGGAACCATACTAAAGGGAGAATCACCCTTAACCTAACTTAGAAGAAAACCTCCTAGACTATCTTACCTTAGTTCTTAGAGGAGAAACACACATGAAATTGGGGACATTAAGGAGAATGTAAAGGGTTATATGATTATTCAAGGGAGTATCTGGCTCTTGGTGAATAATTTCATGCAACCATATTCTGACAAGTTTTTTCTACCATAAAATATAGGAACATGCCAAGAGAGTACAATAAGGGCTCATAGAATTATGATCTCTTGTGGAAGTTGAGGAAAATTTCCATCCCTTCTATTGATGGTTGATCCAAAGGCACTACTAGAGCATTCGTTCAAAATTTGGACAAATATTTCGAAATAAACCCTATGTTTGAGATAAAGGTTGTCAAATTCATTACATCACATTTACAGGGAGAGGCTCATGAGTGGTGGTATCAAGAGATAGTCACCTTAGGGAATGTTAGCATTACCTTATACCAGGACTTCACATAGAGACTAATTTCTTGATTTTATAAGAATGATCCAAATATAAATTTCAGAGAATTGGCACAACTCAAATAAAAAATTGCTTACATTTCAAAATTTCATAGGCTCAAAGTCATGGTGATAGATGTGTTGGAGCACAAATTGGTTATTTTATTCATTGAATGAGTATCTAAACCCCTATGTGGTTTGTTTAAGGCCTTCAAACTAGCATATATATAGGATGTTATCAATAGAACCTAGGACATGGAGGAAAACTGCTAAAGCATAAATTTCCTTGCAAAACCTTCCTTCATTAGTATACCAAAGACAAGAATCCATTCAAGAAGGAGTAGACTAAGAAAGAAAAATTAGATGACAAGACTTGGAAAGAACTGACAAGGAAGATACTTATATTTAGTTGTAAGGATCCTTGGCAACTAGATCATAGGTGTATGGGGAAGGGAAATGTGAATTACATAGAGGTTGTATCACACAATGATGGAGAAGAGAAGGAAGGATCGGATTAGGGTGATGATCATAGTGGTATGAGTGATGAGTAGCCATGTGTGGAGAATAAGGGTCGAATTATGGTTACTCTATTAGGGGTCCCTAGATATCAAACTTTCATGGCTACGAGAGCACTATAGGGATATCGTGTCACTGTATTTATTGATGTTTGGGAAACCAAAAATTTCATTGACACAAATATGGTGCCCATCTGAGGCATTCCTAGATAAGACTTTGGGGGATTTGATGTTGTGGTAGCTGATTGGTATGGTAGGACATGCACAAAAAGGGTTTCAAAGTTGGAGTTGATGATGGGTAACTACATTGTGACCAATGACTTATGTTATGTATCTAGATCAAAATAGCATAGAAACATAAGAAAAAATAGATCAAAGACTAGATAATAAGTCACTACAAGGGGGAAACCTCCATTTAAATCACATAGATGAAAAATTATTGGATGATTCATATGAAAAGGCCTCCTTGGTATATATAGAAGTCTAAAGGGTCAAAATATAATTAGGGCATACATAACAATAATAGTGTAAGGGCTCAAGAATAAAAATAATGGGTTTCTTTTAGGAATAACAATAACAAAATGGGGGCTACACTAGTATTATAGGGACATAACATGCTCCTCTCCTTAAAAAATATTTTTCCTCAGCTCTTGAGTAGTTCCAGATTATTTTGTGTGAAATATTCATCCTCCCATGTCGAATCTTCAGCAAGTAATTTCTTCCACTTAATGAGATACGCTGAAATTGATCGATTTCATAGTTACCGAATTCTTATTTTCGTGTTTGCTTCAGGCTCTAGTATAATTTCTCATTCCCATCAATTTCTAGAAATATAGTTTAAACTGGGAGCTTGACACCTATAACCTTATTTAAGCATGGAACATGGAAAATTGGGTGTACTAACAAAAATGTAGGACAATCCAATTTGCATGCCTTAGTACTAATATTTTGTAACACCTTGTATGGGCCATCATACTTCGGTGATAATTTATTATCCTACATATATTTCTCAAGGGAAATTTTTGTGTATCGTTGTAGTTGTAAAAATACCCAATCATGCACATCAAAACTTCTTTCACTATGATGTTGATATTCCTATTATTTCATTTTATTCTGCCCAAAATTCAAGTTTTCCTTTAAGAGTTGGATAAATTTTTATTGATGCTTGATGTGATTTCCACAACTTGACCCTTAGAATTTTCTCTTAAAGACAATGTGATAAAAAATGGATGATATCCATAAGACACCATAAATGGGGTCATTTTTGTTGTAGTTGTTTGTTCCAGTCTTTGCATCATGTTACCAGTGATTAAATGGACTCTTATCATGTCTTCTTAGGGTCCCATAGTCAAATGTTTATCATTTCACTAGGTCTTCAAGAAAAAATTTGGTCAATGGGCATTAGGTTTAGGACTATTTTCCACTCCTTCCAAAATTTTAAATTGTTGGTCCATATTATCAAATAAGGTGAGTACATCATTATTTAGAGATTTTCATCATCATTCCAGTCATCATCACCATGATTTCATTCATCTCAAAGTCTCCATTAGTGTAGGTTTTAACCTTATACAAAAATTATCTACAAACGAATCTTAAAACATAAAATAAACAATAGTGAGAGCATAAAACATAAAATAGATAAACACAAAGGTTTTCCCCTAGATCCCAAATCGAGACGACTAGCTTGATTTTTCATTATATTCCTTTTAGTGTTACAACACATATATATACATGCCGAAGCATACATAAACCCCAATCCATTAACCTTGGATTAGAACATAACCATAGTTCCCTTGACTGGATCTACAAAATACCAAGGGCCAAAAACCATCATGCCCCAAAACCATGTGAAAACCGATGCACAAAACCATGGGCAGGTCTGCCCACCGGAAAATAAGGACCATTTTTTTTTTTCCGGGGCACTGCCCTATGACCCTCCCATATGTTGGGCCCAACACAATGTACAAGGGGGGCTATCGCCCCCCCTGTTACCCCCCCACACGTGATTAGTCGTGGAAATAATATGACACAAACCCAACATTCTCCCACTTGTTGTTTTCTTTCCGCAGGAGGCCACATGAGAGCTGAGTCATTAGCCCAGCTTTGCAACATGCATTGTTTCTCTACACCAAGAGAACTTCTGAGTGCTCATATACTTTGTCAATGCATTTGCAACATTCTTCAAAGTGTCCACCTTTACCAAGAACACCCTTTTAGCCTCAACCATATATCTCACAAAGTGATATTGAACATCAATGTGCTTTGTCTTTGAATGACAAGCAAGGTTCTTAGCCAAGAAAATTGCACTTTGGCTATCACAGTCTATCCTTATAGCTTGCTGCACCAACCCCATACTTGAACACAATCTCTGCAACCAAACTGCTTCCTTGCTTGCATGAGTGGCTGCCATGTATTCTGCCTCTGTAGTGTAAAGAGCCACTACAGACTGTCTTTTACTCATCCAACTGACTGCACCTCCAAATAGGCTAAACAAATACCCTCTTGTAGATCGTCTTTGGTCCACATATCCAGCCCAGTCAGCATCAACAAAAACATGAATGTCCAACACTCTTTCCAATCCTAGTATTCCATGGTAGCACAAGCCATAATCACTAGTGCCACACAAATATCTGAAAACCCACTTCACTGCTGTCCAATGCTCCTTCCCTGGGTTTGACATAAACCTGCTCAATATTCCCACTGCATGTGCATTGTCTAGTCTAGTACAGACCATTTCATACATCAGGATACCCACTGCACTTGCATATGGAATAGGGGACATATCCTCCTCTTCTTCTTGTGTCTTAGGACACTATTCAGCATATAGCTTTGTACCTACAGGAATCGAAACATTCACCGGTTTACTATCCTGCATATTGAACCTCTGCAATATATTCTCGACATACTTCCTATGGTTTAACCAGAGCTTCCTCTTTGCCCTATCTCTCTTAATTTTCATGCCCAAAATATAGTTTGTAGCACCAAGATCCTTCATGACAAATTTGGAGAACGGCTGGGTCTTCAAATCTTAGATAATTTGTTTGTCATTTCCAATCAACAACATATCATCCACATACAAGACAAAATAAATAACACAGTCACCAATTAATTTAAAATAAACACAGTGATCCTCCTTGCTTCTGGTGAAGCCAAGCCCCTGTATATAGGTATCAAATTTCTGATACCACATCCTTCGTGATTGTTTTAACCCATACAAAGACTTCTTTAACCTACATACCAGCTCTTTCTTCCCCTTCAGCATAAAGCCTTCAGGTTGTTTCATGTAGATCTCCTCTTCCATATCCCCGTGAAGAAATGTTGTCTTCACATCCATCTTTTCTACCTCCAAATCCAATGCAGCAGCAACAGATAAAAGTAATCTAATAGAATTAACTTTGGCAATAGGAGAAAAAATATCATAAAAATAAATTCCTAGCACTTGGGAATAACCTTTTGCTACCAACCGAACTTTGTATTTCTCCACCTTGCCTTCTACATTCATCTTCTTCTTAAACATCCATTTGCTCCTGATGGGATTCCTTCCAGCCTGCAACTCCACCAGATCCCATGCCTCATTTTTATGCAAGGATGCGATTTCATCAACCATGGCCTCCTTCTAGAGTTTTCCATCCTCTGAATCTACTGCCTCCCTGATGGTTCTGGGATCATCATCAGTTATAGTTAAATAAAAATTTGAACAGAAAGCAGATGGACTATACCTTTCTAGTTGTCTTCTTTCTTGAACTGATCTTCTCACAGCTGGAGTTTGTGGCTCTTCCTCTTCTGAGTCTTCTTCTGTTGTAGAGTCTGATTCATCCTCCTTTAGCTCAAACTCTATCTTCTCAGGTTCCTTTTGTACAACTTCATGTTTAACAATATCTTTCACCTCTCTAAACACCACATCTCAGATGTACATAACCTTCCTTGTTTCCGGGTTCCAAATCTTGTAACCCTTTAAACCATCCTTATACCCAATGAAGATGCACCTTTCAGATTTATTATCCAACTTTGTCCTTTTCTCCTTTGGAACATGTACATATGCATCACATCCAAATACCCTCAGATGTGAAATAGAGGGTTTCTTACCAGTCCATACCTCATGTAGAGTCTTATCCTCCAACGCTGATGAAGGTGATCTGTTAACCAAGTAACATGCAGTCTCCATTACCTTTGCCCAGAATTATTATCCTAACCCTGTACCACTCAGCATGCTTCTTGCCTTTTCCATCAGCATTATGCTCATTCTTTCTGCAACTCCATTTTGCTGAGGTGTGTATGGAGTAGTCTTCTATCGTGCTATACCATACTTCTTACAGAACTCTTCAAACTCCTTCTTGTAGAACTCCCCACCATTATCTATCCTCAGCACCTTTATCTTCTTCTCTATCTAGTTTTCCACCAGAGCCTTAAATTCTTTAAATCTGTCAAAGACCTCATATTTCTTCCTCAAGAAATATATCCATGTATTCCTTGAGAAGTCATTTTATGAATGAAACATAGTACACAGACTTACCCAGTGATGGAACCAACACAGGTCCAAACACATCACTGTGCACAAGCTCTAATATCTTGTTCGCCCTCTTAGCACCAGAAGGAAAACTCACCCAATTCCGCTTCCCATATACACAATGTTCACAGAAATAAAAATCCAGAGAGCTATTAGACATACCTTCTACCATACCATTTCCATGTAGTGTCTGAAGGCCCTTCTCTCCAATATGTCCAAGCCTTTAATGCCATAGCATGGTCTTTTCTCCAAAGACCGCTAGGCTTTCCGCTCCACTTTCGGGAACCACAAAACTGTTGCACCCATCAATAACAGTGTTTCCCTGAAGTTTGTATAGATTTCCAATCCGAACTCCCCACATTAATACCATTGCTCCCTGAACCATCTTACATGTATCTTTCTTGAACATTGTTTTTACACCTGCATCATCCATCTTGCTTACAGAAATCAGATTTCTGGCCAATGCAGGAATGCACAGAACACCAGGAAGTGTTCTAATCCTTCCACCTTGCAGCTTCAGCTTGACTTTTCCATGTCTGACGATTCTAGCCTTCCTATCATCCCCTAGGAAGACATCACCACCATCATATTTCTCATACTCGCAGAACCACTCCCTATGGGGAGTGAAGTGAAGAGATGCACCCGAGTCAATCAACCATGACTCATGATCTACATGTGTATTTGAAGAAGAAGCCAAATACACATCCCCACCTTCATCCGAGGTGGTTTTTTCCTCTGCAAAAGGAGCATCATCAGATCCCTTTCATTTCTCAGGAGCCTTAGATCTACAGTCCTTTTTGTAGTGCCCTTCGTTTTCGCATTTCCAGCACACCTTTACAAACTTTCCAGGAGATTTAGATCTCCCTCTATATTTAGATCTCCCACTCGAAACCTTATTCTTGTTTCTATTTTGGGACCTTCCTCGTACAGATAAGGCATCTCCATTCTGACCCTCCATATTTCTCCGTCTCATTTCGTCTGACAGCAAGGCTGAGACAATATCATCAAAATTCAAGGTAGGTGTATTGCTACCTATTGCAATAACTAGACTGTCCCATGAGTCTGGTAGAGAACACAACAAACTGATGCACTTATCTTCATCTGAGATTTTAATATCAACAGATGACAACTGACTTACCACAGTATTGAAGGTGTTCATATGCTCGGTCACTGAGTCTCCATCCTTCACCCTCAGGTTATATAGCATTTTCCGCAGGAACAATTTATTCACCAGAGATTTAGATTGGTAGAAAGTCCCTAGCTTATCCCACAAGGTCTTCGTCATAGCTTCCCTAGATACATTCAAAAATACTGAATCTGAGACACACAACCGTATTGTGCTCTTTGCCTTCTGATCCAGTTTCTTCCAGTCTTCATCTGACATTTCCGTTGGTTTAGTACCCAGATCTACCACGATCCACTGATCTTTATCCACCAACAAATCCTCCATCTTGAGCTTCCACAACTCAAAACTCTAACCATTAAATTTCTCGATCTCTATCTTCCCACCGCTCACCATCTCCTTTCACTGCAAGAATCAATTCCGCAGATCTCTCACTGAACAGGGTCTACCTCAGGCCCGAGCAAAAAACCCCTCAGCAGCAAAGGCGTCCCCTTGAAGCCGAAACTGCTCTGATACCAAATGTAGGTTTTAACCCTGTATAGAAATTATTTGCAAAAAAATCTTCAAATAGAAAATAAACAATAGCAAGAGCATAAAACATAAAACAGATAAACACAGAGATTTTCCCCTGGATCCCAAATCAGGATGACCAGCTTGATTTTTCATTATATTCCTTTTAGTGTTACAGCACATATATATACATGCCAAAGCATACAGAAACCTCAATCCATTAACTTTGGATTAGAACATAACCATAGTTCCCTTGACCAGATCTACAAAATATCAGGGGCCAAAAACCATCATGCCCCAAAACCATGTGCAAACCCATGCACAAAACCATGGGCGGGTCAGCCCACAGGAAAATAAGGACCAAAAAAATTTTCCGGGGCGCTGCCCCCCCTATGACCCCCCCGTACGTTGCGCCCAGCGCAACGTACCCAATTAGTCATGGAAATAATATAACACAAACCCAAAAATTACTTCATTATGGTTTCGAAGTCACCAAACTGCCATTTCATGCATAAAATTTGACAATTGGAAGAGTGGTAATAAAACAAGTTTCTTCAATAAAAATTGAATTTTAAATGAAACTTCTTCTTCTTTATCACCATCCAAATCCACTCAACCAATTGTGGATGCCTCCTTCCACCCGCCATCTTGGTACTCCTCCCATGAGGGCTACCGTCATCCCAAATCAGATTTCTTCATTTCATCGGATCTTGAAATGCAATCTTCCCGAGGATCAATTTGAACTTATAAGGATCCAAATCGGTGGTAGTAAAAAACCTCCCATCATGATGTGCATGGCTCAAGGAATTTCCATCACAGTCATGAGAGATGTTATCCATCCGAATATGTCCCCCATCTACTATCTTCTCCTATGATAAGGGAAAAACCTCCTCAAACTAATGAAGAATATTGCACTCCATGATGTGTGGGAGTTCACCTCTACTGGAATCTCTCTAGGAGATCTCCTCCTCATGCATGTCTTTCCAAAACCAAAGAGGCCTTGGATCTGCTGCAAGTAGAAGTCTCTCTTTGAGCTGTGGCATGCTCATTGAGAGAGTTTCATCTAGAGAGGAGAAATATTTTCTTATCTCCATATGTTTACTCCTTCTCACTGCTTCCTTCATGGCTTCCTGAATGAAGCTACTCTCTGAATGCTCATATGAGGAGTGATCCCTCCTTTCTCCATCATTGTTCAGCGTAGTTCTATTCTGTTGCTCTAGATCAACTTCATGAAATGATATAGACCCATCCAAAGTGTTTTCTGAAATGACAAGAGATGGATTTTCAATCATACCTCGGTGAAATTTGGAGGCTCCTTGCAAGGCTGCAAGATTTTCCTCCTCATAATTGTTGCCCTCCCAAACTATTGAAGATGAAGGCTGCTCCTCCATGGTCTCAACAACGCTGGTACATGCCTCATTATCTGGTGGTGAGGGCTCCTCCCTCCTTGTACCAAATCTCCTGATCAATCTCTGAGAAAACTCAACAAGAGTAGAAACCCTTGTATGGCTTAGATGGTTGATCCAACAATTCTTTGCTTCACCTTCAAGGTGTAGCATTGTAAGTTCTACAGCCTCTCTGTCTACTACAGGATGTAGTAGGAAGAAAGCATCTAGCTTCTTCACCCAAACCTCTACTGCACAAGTGTGTGATCCATCAAATGTGTACAATAGAAATCTATTGCCTCTCATCATCCCATAGCTGTGAGGTATTCTCTCTTCTTTCTGTTGAATAAGCTATGGAAAAGATAGCGTCCTTTGGAAGGCTCTAGATCTAACTTGGTATTCAGCAAGGTACCCACTTAGAATTTCGAATTCCAAGTGTTCTTCATGCTTCTGGTCTGCTTCTTTGTGAGAGTAGGAAGTGCATGGTCCTTCCTCTTCTCCTTATTCAATCTTCTTGACCTCCTCGGAGAGGTCTCCTCTGGATCTGAAAATAGATGAGAGTAAAATCATCTTTTTCATAATTTTCATCTTCTTTGGTTAAGACTCACAGGTTAAGCCAGAGATCATGCTCTGATACCACTGTAATATTCCAAATCAGGAAAATGTGTAATGTTCCTAATTTAGCTTCAGCCAATGGGAACATTAATTTTTCTCTTAAAACTTAGATTGATGAATAAATGGGCAAGGAGGCTCATAATTTGCTCAAATATGAATAAAAATCCTTCCTAATGTGAAAGGGGATCATGTAATAACCAGTTCAAGCACCCACATGTGTGAAAAAGGTCAATTTTGACCAAGTCAACATAATTTATCTTTAATCAAAGTGGATCCTCAAATAAATCTACTCAATGTGAATGGAGATCAATTCAGCAGGTTAAATTGAAGATCCCTTGAGTGTGAAAGGGGAAAAGACATGAAGACTTAGTCAAGGATGATCCCAAGCAGATTTATTTATTCAAGCTTGAATACCTCCAACTGCGCTGTATCAAGAATATCTTCACTTAATGGGGCAGTATAATCTTAGGTGAGGAAGCTTGGTGAGGAAGCAACCCCTTGGTGGAGTAGGACCCTTAGAGAAGAAGCTACTCATCTATATAATGAAGGAATGGAAAGCATTTGAGGGTAGATTCGATATCATATTTTTAGATGGTCTTCTCAGACACACTACAAACTCAGTTTTTTAGCTGATTTATTGCACTATTTAGTGCAAGGGTTTTCTCATGTGGGAATGCCCTGCTTTTTTCTTGGAGATCTTGTAGAAAGAGATATAGGAGGAGCTCTTGATCTGCAATTTCCACATACTGGTGTTGTGCCAAGCACTTGTATTCAGTGACAGTGGAGTATCTTCAGAAAACTACGTCATATTTCAAGAGGTGCAGTGGAAGGGGGTTGAAACCCCAAGCTTTGAGCTAGTTTCCCAAAAGGAGGAGCTGTATTTCTTTGGGAGAGCTAGAGGAAGGTGTATAAAGCCATTTATTTGGATGTTCAGCTGATATTGAGTAGAGCTTCAGCCATATAGCATCATTCCAGCCATATATCTGCAGCAGTTCATCTTGTACATCTTTTCTGTCAAGCATCCCCTTGCCGGGTGATCTTGGATCTATGTAAAAGAGACTAGATCTCTGTTTTTGTGCCTTATTGATCCATATAATGAAGGATATGATTTGTCTCTATAATTTTTGAAGCATAACCTCCATTAACTTCGCATTCCCTTTATGATGTCATTTTATTCTTGCATGCACCTCAATCTTGAGGGTTTTTCCATGAAAATCTTCTGTTTATATTTTTCTTATTTCTCAAGTCATGTTATAGATCATATTTTCTGATATTCATACTATTTCCCATCTAACACCTTCAAAAAATCACGCTGCTTCAGCTTCATAACTTTCTGCATACACTAAGTCATGGGAAACTAGGGTTTCTGAGCCTAGTCGGGGATGGGAGGTCTGCTTAACATAGCTAGGATTATTTTTTTGAGCTGAAATTCGGTACGAACATCCCTAATAACCTAATATATCAGATAAAACCATCAATTTCCCCTTTTTTTACGCATTGATCTGAAATTAAGCTTTTTAGGGTTGATTTAACTGCTTTTCCCCCACTTTCTGGGTCATAAAATGAAGTATAAGCTGCTGCTGTAGCTAAATATGATATATATGTGTCTATTATACATAATTTAAGCTTATTAATCATAGCAAGACCGTTATACAGTTGGTTCATTGCTGAATCCTGAAAAAGGATTAGTACAGTGGTATCAGAGCTTCAATCTTGGCTCAGCCTGTGAGCCCAAGAATTATGGAGTATTCTCATGGGGAGGAGGATATATGCAAAATAAATCATTGAAAACCCTGTTTTTTTGGAGAAAAGAGGTTCTCAGAACTTCTCCTTTCAAAACTGCACGGAAAAAGCAAAGGCAACAAAGAAATGAGGAAGGGAAATGAAGGTCCCTCGACAAGATCTGCAAGATATCCATATGAATAAGGTTTTAAATCTTCATTTTATGGATATGAGCACTCATCCATATCATCAGAACTACCATGTTCTATCAGAAATTTCTTCATGAAGAGGATGAAAGGAGATGTGCCAAAGAAAGATACTCTTGGTGATTATTTGCAAGAATATGAAGATCAATCCGAGGAGTTCAAAGGTCACTTGAAATTCCAAGGGTTTTTCCAAATGAAGGAGAAAAGGAGAACGAGGATCAAGGAGCAGGGTGAGGGTAGATTCTTTCTACCCACTTTTTATGGATCACATCTATGTCCAACTAGGGCTTGGGTGAAGGAGCTAGACACCTTTGTGCAGCAACATCAAGTTGCAGAATTTGAGGCCATCAAAGTAGCAGCGCTGCATTTTGAGGGTAAGGCCTCTGCTTGGTGGTTGTTCGAATCATTTTCCTTAAATAATGCAAATACATCTACTTATGAAAAGTTCATTAAAATATTGGTAGAGAGGTTTGATGATATTGCATGTGAAACATCTTCTATTGCAACTATCAAACCACATCAAAAAAAACTTTTGCATGAGTTGGGAGGGTATATAAATCCAACTCCATTTCTGAAAACCAATGAAGAAGAGGTGAACTTGTTTGATGCCTTGGCAAGGGCAAGATCTCCTTTGGATGAAGGGCTTTCTTCTCAAAGGAAAGACATGAAGATTCCTTCTTCAAGAGAAGACCAAGATTTGTGGCCTCTTGTTGAAGATAAGGAAAATTCAACTGTTGAAGAGGAGAAAGGGAAGAAATGGGAGAATAAAGCAGTCATGACAAGGGCACCTCAAGCACCTCATAGATAAGAGGAGGGAGCACTTGCTCCAAGAGAAGAAACTCTTGCACTCTTGCAAAGAGTTCCAAAGGGTCTCACACATAGAGCTCTTGGCATAACACATGAGCAGCATGAACTTTCATTGCCAAGTGAAGGGATCTTGAAGATAGGAGGAGGAAAAGAGGAGGAATGGCATCATGAGATGAAGAGAATGAACCCTTCTCTATTTCAGAGCTTGAAATAACAAAGAAGGCAAGAGGACTCATGCAACAAGGGTAGAGGTAAATCTGTCCACCTACATTCACATCCTACTCTATGCCTTGATGCCTCTTTGCAAGGAGGCATTTCAGCAAGTAGACCTCCTGATTGGAGGGAAACTAAAGTGTTCTCTCAACTATATGCAGCAGCAACATATTTTTTTAAAGAGGGAACCTTGGAAGGAGCTACTACAGCGCTGAAAACCATTGATGGAAGGCTAGGCAAATTTCTAAAATTGACCTTGTTTTCTTCCATTCATCTATTTGCATTGGAGGGGATAGATTCAGAAATTTGTGCTGATATGAGCATAGTATCAAGAGGCTATTCCATAGCTTTGGGACAGAAAAGGATACTCCAATATATAATGAGGATTTCTGAACATAACAAAAAAATTAATTTCATTCTTGCATGCAGGAGCAAGGAGGTGGAAGTTTTTGAGAAAGAGAACCCTCCAAGGGAAGGGTGACTTTCCTAAACTTCAATCTTGTCTTGCGCAAGATCAGCTGAAAGGAAGGCAGCAAAAGAAAGTTGGGAATACTCCAACATGTGACTTTGATATCAAGTATGTCAAGTAGGAGATCCATCATGTGACAAATGCGTCATTTCCTACTCCTACAATGCTGTCAATGTTGGGAAGCCTAGACCCTTATTGGGAGTCCCAACTCTTGATGGAATATTCTAAGGACCTATTCACATGTAAGGTTCTTGATAGGCAAGAAATGGATGGAAAGTATAAATTAGTTTATGGAATCATTTATGTTCATGATCATATTTACTTAACTAAAGATTCCAAACTCAAGAATAAACTACTTAACACAATCTATGAGGTCTTGCTTTCAAATCCCACTAGTTTCATTAAAACATGTCATACTATATTAGATGGATTCATGTAGGAAAATTTCGGAGAGGAGATGCACTCTCATATGAGTAAGTGCATGGATCATTTCCTGGTTGAGGACGAACATAGCTCTTGGGAAGAGTTATCATTATCACCTCCTTATTTATTGAGTGTGAGAGGGAGCTCATCCATGAGCTACCTTGCTGATTTAAAACAAGTGTATAAAAAACATTGTATTGCTGAATCTAATGATGTATTAATTATATACTTGTGTCTTATTAACACTCATATGCAGGTCTTGGCTCCAAGAGGGGGCACTTTTGCTGATGAGTTTCATGAGCCACTTTGGGCCATGAACAATGGTGATGTTGGCCATTCTTTGGGAGATCTTGGAGAGATGATGTACTCTTCATGGTGTAGTTCCTTAACACAAACCATCATACACCTTCTCCAAGCATGCGAGAAGGATGGGGAAGAAAACAAGTGTTGGGGTGAATGCTTTTCATATCATCTCTTATGGCAGTTAGGAGGAAAACTACATTGGTTGGACATAAGGGACCATTTTCCTTCTCCCTTATTGTATATGGCAGCTAGCATGATATTACGTATTCTCCCATATGCTGAAGATGTTATTGTCTTTGTTGGAGGCATGGTTGGAAGAGAGGCACACTTCTTGTATGTGTCTTTGGGGGAAGAAAATCCCCACTTTTTCTGCACTACATGTTCCAAGGGGAGCATGAGAAACTATATGGCCACCATTGCATATCACTTGTTTCTTTATGATGTGGACCATATGATTTGTTGGAGCACTTGGGGCATGCCTCTCATAAGAAATTGGGAGGATATTTTCTATGAATTACCAAGCTGGAGAGTGATTCATTTTATTTGGATGATAGCATGGAGGAGGGATACCTCCATTGATGATGAAATTCCCCATGATTGTCATCACTTCTATCTTGAGGAGGCCATGGATCAACAAGAAGGTTTCCATAACAACCTTCCATTCTTTCATGATGAGAGCCATTGGGTTTATTCACCAAAGGATAGAGGAAGGTGTCTAAAGCCATTTATTTGGATGTTCAGCTGATATTGAGTAGAGCTTTAGCCATACAGTCTCATTCCAGCCATAGATTTGCAGCAATTCATCTTGTACATATTTTCTGTCAAGAATCCCCTTGCCGGGTGATCTTTGATCTATGTAAAAGAGACTAGATCTCTATTTTTGTGTTTTATTGATCCATATAATGAAAGATATGATTTTTCACTATAATTTTTGAAGCATAGCCTCCATTAACTGCGCAGTCCCTTTATGCAGTCATTTTATTCTTGCATGCACCTCAATCTTGAGGGTTTTTCCATGAAAATATTTTGTTTATCTTTTTATTATTGCTAAAGTCATGTTATAGATAATATTTTCTGATATTAATACTATTTCCCATCTAACACCTTCAGAAAATCACGCTGCTTCAGCTTCAGAACTTTCTGCATACACTAAGTCATCGGAAACTACGGTTTTTGAGCCTAGTCAGGGATGGGAGGTCTGTTTAACATAGCTAGGATTATTTTTTTGAGCTGAAATTCGGTATGCACATCCCTCATAACCTAATATATCAGATCCAACCGTCACTTTCCCCTGTTTTTATGCATAGCTCTGAAATTAAGTTTTTTAGGGTTGATTTAGCTGCTTTTCCCCCACTTTCCGGGTCATAAAATGAAGTATAAGTTGCTGCTGTAGCTAAAGATGATATATATGTGTATCTTATACATATTTTAAGCTTATTCATCACAGCAAGACCGTTATATAGTTGGCTCATTGCTGAATCCTGAAAAAGGATCATTACAAAATGCTACAACAATGAGAATATCTCAAGATATTCTAATGTTGGAGCTCCAGCAATAAGAAAGAACAATAATGGTGCAGCAGCAACACTCAAATCAATAAACATGAGAGAAATCCATAGCCATTTCATTAAATAATAGTAGCAACAAATGAATACAAGATCTTGAGGAAAAAGGGTGCTCAAGATAGGCAATGCTCAGCCTCAAAGAACAAGTACATAAACCATGGTGGAATACTGCTATACATGTGAGCTCAAGCTATGATAGCACAGTTTTATAGAGCAACTGCATGCTACATATGTCAAATACATGGATAAATTAATATATGGCTCAATACAACATTAGGAGTGAAGATATCAACTCCCAAAGACTACCTCATGTCAATCCTGGAAGGGTTGGAAATAAAATACAAAAACTGCAAAATGTCAGAGTTGTTGGGTGGCTGCAGCAACTAAAAAATAGAACTGGATGGAGATGGCTGAATCTGATGCTCAAACTGAATATGCCTCCTCCAATGGATCCTTCAAGTGAAAGGTTGATCCCTTGACCAAAGATTCCTCCCTCCAATACTCTGCAAGAGCCCCACTGCAAATACTCCTCTCAAAATAATGCAGTCACTAGATGGAACTGTGCTATAGGGCTAGGGAAAGAGTTGGCCTTGTTGCCAAAATCTACAATATGCTCTAGAATTCCTCCAATATGATATCCCAAAGGAAAGAGGGACTCCTCTGAAAATAGCTGATGAAGGTGGTGTAGTGAACCCTCACTGCAACACCTAGCAACACAACCTTAATCTGCTGTAGAAATAACGCTGTCTTGTTGGAGGATGCTTGGCCTCAAGCCTAGATGTGAGGAAAATGAAGAAAAATCCCTCAAGAGACCTCTCAAGAAGGAGAAGGAATCCTGAACAGGAAATCCTCGGGAATTCTTGCTAAACAGCAAAGAATGCTCAATTGTCTGCATAGACAATGAAATCAATAATCATAAGCATGAGAAAAAAATGGTTGCCTTGCCCTCATTTTAAACAAGTGAAATCTCTCTCTCCATGGGCCCCATCCATTAGGGTTTCCTCCACCAAATATCCTCTTCCTCATTCACACTGCGCTGTCTTCTAGATTAAGCCACTCCTCCTATGGCAGCACTGTTGACTTGGTCAAACCTGACCTTGTCTTCATGCATTTGCCCCTTTTCACACTTGAGGGTGAAAAGTCAAGTTCTTATATGTATCCCTTTCCACATGTGAGGGATTTTATTCATGTTTTCAATAAACATGGGCCTCGTTGTTGCACTGAAAATTATTGCATTGACATTTTTCTATTTGTATGAGCTCATTATCACTCATACTTCCTCCTTTGCAAGTCTAACACATCAGTTCCTCATGTCAAGCCTTGAAAATAAAAGAAAAGTTCTTAAAAATATCCTTAACTCTGGTATCGCACTTTCTCTGTATCTTGCCTACGGTCCCGCACCTAATGTTCATGACTCCTGCGTACCTAAACGCACTTTCTCTGTGTTAAGGGTGCGGACCCCTGTAAAATATTAAAAAGGTGTAAGTAAACTCAAAAATCTCACTTTCAGTAATTTCTAGAAGCCTTTAGAAAGAATCTTGCGGTGGCAGAACCGCTCTTTTTAGGTTCATGTATCCCTTACCTTATGGAGCTAACCCCTTGATGTGAGGAGCTTATCCCTTTGAAGGAGGATTCTATCGCTTCATAGTTGGAACTGAAACCTCCTCTTTTGAACGATAAAAAGAGGCATTGGGTAGCCTCAAGGGGAGTTCAAGCTTTAGAATTATTTGAGGTTAAGTGCTGTTGGGATTCAGACTCATTTAACTGAGATTTTGTGAGGAAAGATTACATAACTCTATTTGTCTTGGTTGGAAGAGTGCAAGGCTTGTCAGAGTAGAGGAGATTCCTGCTTTCAGACCCCGGGAAGGCCTGTTCAACATCAAGGCTAAGGTTGTAAGGTTTTCCTTCTTTCAAAGTTAATACAAACGAATTCATTTTTCTCAATAAGCTGTTAGTTAACTATTTATTTCATGGATTCCTTGATCACCATGATAGGCATGATTTATAATATTTACTATACAAGTGCTATTTAATGTTTTCTTGTTTGTGACTGCAGGTTTATAAAGATAACTCCTTCAAGTGCATGAGGGACAACAACTTTGAAAAAGCATTGGATCTACGGTAAGCCCTTAACACCTTTATAGTATTCTTTTGTAAATCGCATATGTTTAGAGAAAGATAGGTTTGTTTGGCTATTTGTTGCTAGATTACCTTTTGGTACTAGGGAGATCAATCTTGTCCACAAGATTGATTTATCTGGTCAACACTCCTTACCCATTTATTTGGCTGCTCGGTGATAAGAGAAAAATTTTAATATTCCATTTAGCCATGCGCTAAAATGGGAATATTACACTCATTTAGCTTCATTTCACTCCTTAAACATTTCTAATGTCCCTGGCCCTCTCCCTAAATTTTTCTAGCCCCATCTCCCTTCCCTAACTACCTCATTTCATTCCCTCCACTCATTTTTCCCGGTTTTTCCCCTCCCATCATCTAGGGTTTTCAAAACATGGAAGAAGATTCCTCACCATGAGAGAGGAGAAGACAACAGAAAGGGGGAAAGATACTAAGGTATGAGCCCTTAAATTGCAATGAAATCATTTCCTCGCCCTTCATCAGAAAATGAAGGGCAGATGTCAATTGCCTACATTTTTGTCAAAGGGTGGAGGAGGTAGGTTACCATGAGGAGCTTACAGATTGGTTTTGAAACAATTATACAAACATATGTATATCAATGGATTCAATCTGATCAAGAAATCTACTAAATCTAGATACTGAATCCTTCTACAAATAAATTGCGGAAATTAAACACAATCGCCAATCACAATAAGCAAAGAAATAATCAAATCAAACCACAACACAACACAAATAATTTCCCAGGGAATTATTGCTTCTCAAAACCCCTCTATCATATATTGTATATTCCACAAGGAATCATGAAACAACTACAATTCACTCTTATCACAAGAGTCTCATGCAATCTTCCTGTCGTCTCACACTGATCCAGACAAAATGGGGCCAACACTTAGCCAATTTTCATCCTGTCTTTAGCCTCTCTTTAGCCTACCTTGCTCATGCAACTAATGAGGAATGCAATTCCTATTCCTTAGGAATTTCAACCTTTCTCAACTGCGCTGAGTATCATGGGAATCCTGTGGTGTTTTAACTGCATCTGGGCAGTCTGCTAATATCACAACTGATAGTTAACTTCCCTTTAACCTTTGTCTCAACGGGGTCTCTACTAGAACTGACATGCATGAAAATATTAATAGTAAATCATCAGTTTCATGGCAGATCACTGATTGTGAATTGCATAATATTTAATTCACTTGATCTCTCACTAGTGCAACAAATAGTTACAACTAGTTCAACTGACTTTAACTCAACTAACTGAGTTAACTGATTACTCATGCACTTAACTTCAACTTGAACTCCATAACTAATAGAATCACTTTTCATGCCTCACCAACCACCCTCAACTCGAAATACATGAGCTAACTGAGTTTATCAAACTCAGTTAACTATTACAAGTGATTATGAGATAAGATTACATTTTATTGTCCAATTTAATTAAGGGATAATTAAATTTGACACATATCCAATTTATTAAATAAATTGAAATTCACACTAATGTATCGCCAGGACCCATCATTACATGACCTATGGTCCCACACTAGTGTAGATGCTATCATGTTTCTTTTGTATGCGAATTTCACTCTTTCTTGTTGCAAACTTCAACACTCCCTCTCAAAAAGAAAGGAATGTCCTTGCATGTGAACATGCACCTGTTGCATGTGACAAGCAACTATTGCATGCAACATGCAACTCTTGCATGCAACACTTCTCTAGTGTTTCTCGCACATGCAACTCTTGCATGCAACACATCTCTAGTGTTTCTCTCACATGCAACTTTTGCATGCAATAATTCTGAAACTGAATAGCCTCCAAACAATTGAATCAGTATAATGCATCTGTCATTAGAGTCTTCTGATTGATGGTACCTACTACACATGTCTACTGGATTCTCTGCACTATTGAAATCTGCATCCATGCAATTTGTAGTTTTGCCAACTTTGATCTGTGCTCTAGTATCCGACACCTGTCACTCTGATTTCTATCCTCCTGACATCTGACTGCATCAATCTAACCGATCCTTCCTGCTACTGCTGTACTGTGAGTTCCTTGTAGCCAGGTTCGATCCATGAGACACACCATCTCAATGGACCCTGCCCAAATTTCTTCTTGGGATTAATTCTATACATCGTCCCACCTCACACCTAGAGGTATAATTGCATGTCCTCCCTCTGCCCATCTGGCTCAAAATTTCTCTTCTTGAGAGGTTTATGCCACACCATGATCCTTATCTTGTGTCTTCTCCACATCTTGAGGTCCATCCTTAGGAACCAAGATTTCCCCGTCTTCATGCAAATCAAGCTCCCTCGAAAGGGACAATCGCATGGCTTTCTAACACTTCCCTATGGTACATACCTTTCATGTGTCTATCTACACAAGAATACCCTTTGGAAGCTCCATAGAAATCTGTTGTATGACCTTCAAAGCTCCATGGTGTAACTCACCCTCATCCCGGCTCACCACTTTGTCTGCTTTACCCATCAATGTTGTGCAACCATCTATATCATTTTATAGATATTCTTCACATGAATCCCAATATTCTTGGCTTGTCCTGTTTCTTTGTGTCGAAGGAAATCTTTTCCTTCACTGAAAGAAACATCATAGCAACTGAAGCTAAATTTTTCTTCAAGCCTGGTACATGCATTACATATTTTAATAGAAATGGTTTATGTGACTATCTCTAGAAGGTAACTGTACCAATCCTGGTAGCACTGTACCTTCTGTCATCACCCATTTTTACATGCATCTAGAGGTCCTTCTCCTCCAAGCTATTGAAATTTTTTGTGTCTCCCTTCATGTGGAAAGGTGCACCAATATCCAAGTACCACCTTGATCCCATCGCACTTGACACCATGCATGCGATCAATGAGAATTCTCACTCAAATTTCAAGGCCAAAGACTCACCAGCTGCAGATCTTGAAGCCTTCTTGTTCTTCTTCTTTTGTGGAAAATCAGTGGCATAATGTCCATGCTCATGACAGTGAAACCACTTCACTCTGGACATGTCACGCTCCTTGCCTTCTTCACCGATCTCAGATTTGAAATAGGATTTATTTCCTTTCCCCTTATTTTCCTTGGCAACCAAAGCGCAATCTTATTCATCATATTTTTTAGATGAAGTTCCATCCCTAGTATTCCGCTTGAATTATTCTTGCACCAAATCCAACCAAAGTCGTTCCCAATCTGGCAGCTTCTCCCTCCCATTGACAACGTCCTAATAATTATGCCAACTCTTGGGAAGTCCTAGAAGAGCTAGTCTCAATAAGTCATTATCCATGAAAATAATTCTAACGCTCCCAAGCTCACCCCGACATTGGACACACTTTGTTAAATATATCAAAATAGTGTCGCCTTTCTCCATCTTGATTTTCCCGAGCTTGTCCTTCAGTGCCAATTTTCTATGATCATTGTTGCTCTGAAAAAATATTTCAAAGCCTTCCACATTGCATATGGAGTCATTTTTCCATGGAGACTTGAGAAAAGGTGGTCTTGTACTCCCTCCAGTAAGATCCTCCTCGCCCTTGCAACCTTATTTTTCGAAGCATCAAGATTTGTGACATTTGCTACACCGGGTTTGGGAACATCATTATCAATGAATTCTTTCAACCCATTATCCTCCAGTACTGCCTCCATCCTGTATTTCCATGAAATATAATTGGAATTTCCCTCGAGTGCATACTCAAATCTCAAGCCATTGAAATCCATCTCAATCTTCATTCACCTATCACACTAAGAATACTTTTGTAAATTCGAATTCTATTCAGTCACAAACTCAAATTATCCTCCACTATATTGATTTCCTGTGCTTTGATACCATGTAGAAATTATACAAACATATGTATATCAATGGATTCAATCTGATCAAGCAATTTACTAAATGTAGATACTGAATCCTTCTACAAATCAATTTCGGAAATTAAACACAATCGCCAATCACAATAAGAAAAGAAAGAATCAACTCAAACCACAACATAGATAATTTCCCGGGGAAAGCTTGTTGCTCAAAACCCCTATATCATATATTGTATATTCCACAAGGAATCATGAAGAAATTACAATGCACTCTTCTCACAAGAGTCTCCTGCAATCTTCCTATCGTCTCACACTGATCCAGACAAAATTGGGCCAACATTTAGCCAATTCTCAGTCTGTCTTCAGCCTACCTTGCTCACACAATTCATGAGGAATGCAATCCCTATTCCTTAGGAATTTTATCCTTTCTCAACTGCACTGAGTATCATGGGAATCCTGTGGTGTTTTAACTGCATCTGGGCAGTCTGTTAATATCAAAACTGATAGTTAACTTCCTTTAACCTTTGTCTGAACTGGATCTCCACTAGAATTGAAATACATGCAGCTATTAATAGTAAATCATCAGTTTCATGGTAGATCACTGATTGTGAATTAAATAATATTTAATTCACATGATCTCTCACTAGTGCAACAAAAAGTTACAACTAGTTCAACTGAGTTTAACTAACCTAATTGAGTTAACTGATTACTCATGCATTAAACTCATGAACTTAACTGAAACTTGAACTTGATAACTAATATAATCACTTTTCATGCCTCACCAACCACCCTCAACTCGAAATACATGAGCTAACTGAGTTTATCACACTCAGTTAACTATTACAAGTGATTGTGAGATAATATTACATTTTATTGTCCAATTTAATTAAGGGATAATTAAATTTGACACATATCCAATTTATTAAATAAATTTAATTTCACACTAATATATTGCTAGGATCCATCATTACATGACCTGTGGTCGCACACTAGTGTAGGTGTTGTCATGTTGTTTCTGGATGCCAATTTCACAGTTTCTTGTTGCAAACTTCAACAGGTTTTCCACCAAATTGAAGGGAGAAAAGGCCACCATTGAAAGGATTGATTTCAAATTTTTAGTTGATGCCATCTCTCTTGCCATAGGGTTACCTAACCATGGGTAATATTGGTTCAAAGGCATGAACCTTGACCTTGAACAGTGCAAATCCTTCATAAAATCACATTACAAAGCTACTCATACCCATATTCTTCCATTCAGATACTTTTTGGACAGGTATGCACCATTGATGAAAGTTGTGATGAAATTATTCACATGTGAGGGTAGGTTTTCCAGATTGTACTGATATCATATTGGATTTCTCATGCACTTAATAGCAGTGAAGTCCCCTATAAACTTATGCAATTTCTTGTATAGGAGTGTGACCAAGATGAAAAAGGTGCAAGTCATTAACAAAAATCATTACCCTAGCCTCTTTCACCACAACTTTGTGAAAGTCATAGTTCTCCATGAGTTTGCAGAGTATAACATGACATGGGGTGGGTTCATTGAGTCAGCTTTGCAGATGCACACAACTACTACACCAACTCAACATCAAAACATCTCACCTACCATGCAAGAGGTTGGATCATCAAGCAAAGTTGTTGAGGTTTCAAAGAGGCCTAGGCCTAAAGTTACTTTCACCTATCAGAGAGGCAGGAGGCTTGTGTGTGCTCCTCGAAAAAAAGAAGGGGCCAAGACTATTTCACTATAGGGATCACCATCAACACAACATGAGACATCCATGCATGATGAGGAGGAACATGAATTTGACTTGGTTGACTTGGAGGACCATAATGAATAGGAAAAATTGCAAAGGCTATTCAAAGAAAAATATGTGCAGATCAAAGAGCTCCAGGATAACTTAGCAAGGGCCCAATTCGTCATTACATTTCTTGAGCAGGAGAACAGTCAACTGAAGACAAATCAGCTGATTTTGGAGAAAAGGCTATTTGAGGAAAACAAACATGATCAGAAGGGAAAAGAAGTGGTTGATCATGACAAGCATGATGAGAATGAAACATAGGTGAAGAGGAAGAGGCCAATAACCATGGGTCCTAAGAAGGCATTGCAGAAGGAAAAAGAGAAAAACCCTACAAATGATGAGCTTACTTTTGAAGAGAGGATTGAAAAAGAGGTCAATGTGGACAAGGAGTTTTGGCTTGAGAAGGTCAATGCTCACTTGGAAAAGCTCCTAGACAATTTAAATAGGGATAACAACATCCACAAATTCATGGATGCCCACTATCAAATAAGAAATCAAATTGCATACATCAAAATCAAGCAATTACAAGACAAAAGGAGACGAGTAAAATTAATTTTCTTGTTGATTCTTCCATGATTGTATAATACACCTCATCCAACACTTCTGGACCAATTTTGGGTTGATTTGGAGAAAATTTTGTTTTTTGGTCAAATTTGGTGAAAATTTTGCAGAATTCAAAATTTTCACCAAGGCTAGATGCGCAACGCCTTGGCACTGCGATTTTTCCTCAGGGCTCCATATAACAAGTGGCTTACATTTTTAGAAATATTACGCCCTCCTCTCAAAACCCATTGTTGGTCCTTAAAAATGCCTATGTTTTCATCATACAATACTACCATTCATAACCTATATTCATGTACTTTTAACCCATTTCTTACCGTAATTCCATAACTTACCCTAATTCCATAACCTATTTCTTACCCTAATTCCATAACCTATTTCTTCCACTCTATGGTTGGTTATTATTAGTTTTCTTGAATTGTATATTATTAAAGATGATCTTACCATGATTTTCTAATGACAGTCTTGCTAAGTGTTTTTGTCACCGAAATTCTTCACAAGTCAGTGAAACTAGTTACTACAAGGTTATGTATGGAATGAGATTGATGTAGGTGAAAATATGATTTTTTTTTATAAAATGGTAAAGAATCATGAAATTATGACACGTGGGTTTTGTTCAGAGCACCCTCATTTAGGTAACCTAGAACGGTTTGGAAAAAATTGACATAATGAGGAAGTTATGGTTAGGGGAATATTCCATTTAAGTACAGAATCATGCTGAACGTGAATGACCTGAACGGGTCAATTCAAGTTCGGTTATGTACGCCTTCTGCTGAACAATATTGTGCTAAATAGGGAAATGGTTCCTACATCCTTTCCATGATCATGATGAACCCAACACGGTGACCCATTCGAAGGCTCTCCAGAAGATTGCATGCAACCTCTTTTAGCTTACTGTTGTTGGTCAAAGGTTTATGGTTTGTTTTTCTCATCAATTGAACTGCATAAAGAATGTATGTTGTATCAAATATGGGGGAGGAGGAACGATAGATTGAAGGGATTGATGTAATAATTTTTTCTTTGACTCAGAAGGACTGAAAGAATGTATGCATATAAACTTATGTTTTGAATTCTAACACAACTTTGATTCTTCCATGAATTTCCTGTGAGGGCCATGGTTTTGTTTAGTTTTAACAGGCATTGATTTAACTTGAACTTTCTCCAGGAGTGGCAAGGGCCCACCACCACCTGGAAACAAGTTCTATAGCTGATCTAGATCATAGGAATTATGTTTGAAGCATGAATTTTATTGAAATAATTGTTGTGTGAAACCCATAATAATATCTGTACCTAAAACTTTGTTTTCACATCTGAGTTAAATATCGTAAGCATCCATTCCTCAAATATTCAGGAATGGAAAGAGTTATATTAAATCATGATGTTTGAAATATAAATGATTTTCTTTCAGGAATGTAGACTATGAAGAAGCAATTATGATATGAAAGTAACTTAAGCATTGATTACCAATAGGCCAAGAGAGAAATAGATCTATGCTCTGTTGTCTTTCGTCATGTTTCTATGAGGAAAATTTATAAATAACAAAAATTAATGCTATTAATTGATTTTATTCTAGAGGTGGTTTGTTTAAGAGCGATATTGAGTCGAATTGCAGATATCCCGAAGTTTGATTATTGTAGTTATGAATTAGAATAGGATTTGATTTTTGAATTAAATACATTGATGTTATTAGTATGGGTAATTGAGTGTGAATTGTGTGTGGTTCTTTTGGAATGATTTTCGAACGAAGTGTTCATGACCCGGGGTTTAACTTAGCAAGTTAATTCATTTTTTATTGAAGCTTTCCCTTTTTCCATAGCCTAAGATACATTAGATGAAAATTGGTTTTTAGAATAAACTTGAGCATGAATTTTATTTTGCAGTAGGTAGTGTTAGAGTCGGACTTTGCAGCCCTCCGTCAGAGATCATTTCTCTATTTTCATTTCATTGTTTAGGTGTCTCATTCCGTTTTTTCATCTGCATTCCGTTAGGAGCATGCCACTGACTGACGGAAGGGTTTGGTTCTCTTGTTTTCCCTCATGCTTGTACCTGCTGGGTTGGTTAAAACTCCTCAAAATCCATCAGAGTTCAGTTCATGTCATTTAAAGTCATAAATGATTATTTTGGTCAAAAAGAGTCTTTTAGTTTTTGAGTCTAGGGGTCAGTATTTTGACATGTTTAATAAATGCCCGCAGGCCATGAGGATGGTTTTCAAAGAATTTCTCATTCCAAATTTCATCATCAAACATATTCGAAGACATTTCTTGTTCAAAACTCTGTTTTGAAATAAGAAATTGTCGAATTCATTTTTGTAATAATCATGTATTTTTCCGTCTTGAAGTTTTCAAAGAAGGCTCTGGTTTTCCTTTTCCAAACATCAATGCCAATATCCCTGCAAAAATAAACTAATTTCATCAGTTAAAGCTCAGAAAGTCAGTGAAAAGCCAAAAGACAAAGTTCCATTAAAATGACAAAGTGCCAAAATAAAAATAAAAACATTACAAAGTGGGTTTTGGAGAAAGAAAAAATGAAAGCCATCACTTGCAAGATATTTCTCAAAGTCATATAGACCATTTTCATCAAGAAACATTCATAAATCTCATAGAAAAGTCGAATTTGGAGGTTGAAGAGCAAATTGCATTGTTGAAGGGCCGTGACTGTGTGTCTAAGTAGGGCGCGGCGCACACATAAGAGGCGCGGCGCATAGAATGCGCGCGGCGCACTGGGCGAAATTTTATAGTGTTAATTCTAACTGGCGCGACACATTGGGTCTGCGCGCGGCACGTTGAACCCTCCAGCCCGAAACTCATCAACGTTTTGTGATTTTTCAAATTCAAACAATCTTTCCGCTCCAAGTAAGTGTGTTAAAGCCTGCTCAATGTTTTTTTGGCTAGGGTACTATGGTTTAGAAGTGAAGAAATAACGTTGTTTAATGGTGAAATATTTAACCCTATATCCACTTCAAAATCTGCTCCATAGGGTTTGAAAAAGAGGTGGTTGTATTCTGAAATTGGGTGTCAAAGATTTGAACTTGCCAAAACATTCTCTTTCCATTGTTATGTATGCTCTTGCCATTTACTGTCATTGTTGTCACTGCTATCTTTTCACAATATACACCATAGTCCCACAGTCCCATTGTTATTCCTCTATCCCATATCCCTATACCCCTTTGATCCTATGTGTTAAACCCCCAAATCCCTATCACTATCACCCATTCTCACTACTTATAATCCCCAAATCCCCAGATAGTTAAACAGTGACTGTCTTCGCATTCAAAAATCACTTGACTGTCCTTTTCCCACTGTGGTATTTATTATAGCACCTTGATATATATGTGACCATTTGGGCATTGAAACAAATACACCAATTTGCTCATTTTTTTTAACCAACCAAGCATACAGTTGACAAACACATTTCAGCATCATGTCAGAGACAGATTCACCATATGATCAAGGGTACGAGCAGGACAGTGACTCTACAGCAGAACTTAATGTGCCAAGGAGATCTCATAAAAGTGGCAGGCATGTCAGGGAGGAGCCCACTTCTTTGACACAATTGCAGGTTTTCTCGCTTGCAATGGATTGTTTTCAGCGTCAGTCATGTTTCCAGTATTGTGAGATGATTGCCTGAACTCAGCATCATCATGAGTTAGCTCACTTATTTGTCCTACATTTTCATAATGGTCGTGTAAACCTCGCTGGAGTGAATTTCACTTTGTCACCAGAGACTATTTCTGAGGCGACTGGGATACCAAACATCGGGGAAGAGTGGAATAAGCGGGAGCAGTTGGATAGGGAATATTATGAGCCTTACATCAGACCCGGATATCTGAGGCAGCTGAGCAGGGTATTTCCTTTCAGGTTTCTGAAGGATGAGTACGCACCATTGATGAAACTTATCATTAGGTACTTCAGTTGTGAAGGGCGCTTTTCACGCTTGTATGCGTATCATATCCGGCTGTTAATGCATTTCACGAGAGTGCGGTTGATGAGAATTCCATACTTCATGTACCGTAACATACAGCATATGACATTCCTTGTACAGAAGAAAACCCCAGCGCAGCAGCATAACATCATTTACCATTACGCGCTCATCAAGATCATGGTGGTAGATCAGCTCGTACAGCAGGGCATCGCATGGGATGAGTTCATTTCCCGTGACTTCTTTGCAGCGCCACAGCCTCTCGAGGTTGTTCATGATGAGGCTGAACCTTCACACCAGTTTGATGTTCCTGAGACTGAGCCTATCAGTGCTCCAGTGTATGTGACATATCAGAGAGGCAACAGAGCCTTATTTGCGGAGACACGACGAGTACTATCTCCACCCGGGGTGGAAGGGGTCTCGTTGACTTCATCAGCAGCGCGAGTACTATCTCCACATGGTGTGGAAGGGGTCTCGCCTTTGACATCAGCACAGGTATAGGTTCAGGACAGAGGCAAGAGGCCTATGCATGATGAGGGCCCTTCAGGGGGCCGAGACACTGATTTTATACTCATCGATGTTGATGTGAGCTCTCCTAGCTCGAAGCTGAAAGAGATCATCCAGGACCAAAAGGCTGAGATTGACACGCTGACTGAGAAATTGCAGAGATTTCAGTGGGTGATATATTACTTGGAGCAGCGTAATAAAAAACTGGAGGATCAGCACACACTTATAGAGTTGCGGCAAATCCGTGAAGATCGACAATTGGCCCGGAAGAGACCAGGTGACATGACACCATTTGAGCGAGAGACTTGCCTTACACATGTCAAAATTCATCTAGAGAAGCTCTTGGAAAAGGCCAACATGAAAAAATACATGCTCAGACATATGAAAGGTCACTATCGGGCCCGTTTGCAGAGCAAACATGAAGATCCTGAAGGCAAGGTTGAGAAGAGCACTGAAACGTCGAAAGAGGCCGGATCCACTCTGAATCTTGGCTGATGCTTCCCTGGCTGAGCATGAGACATGATGGGAGACCTTCACTCCAAATTTCAGCAAATTTGGAGAATATTTTGTGATTTTGAAAATTTTGGTTGCAAAACAGGTTTTTCCGCCCGACGCGTCGCGCCTCCCGACGCGCGCTTATGATTGGGACACCTTCTGGAGGAAAACTTGATATTTTTGGATTTTTCATGGTAATTTATGCATTCTCAGCAATGGTCGAAGCATTTCATCAAATTCTGGGTGGTCTTAAGGGCCAAAAACACCATGAAAATCACCTTTCTGCCACCTTTTGCACCAGCAGGAAGTACTTTTGGGAGATTAAAGTTTTGGAGGGGAAAATGAGATCCAAATTGAAAAATTACACTTGGGTTGGATAGCAGACATCTAGGGCTTTCCAACGAGCTATCATGAGCTCGATTTGGACTTCTGGAAGTGCTCCAAAAACAGGTCCAAAGTAGCGCGGCGCATAGAGGAATTCAGCCTATTTTTCACCTTTCAGCTCAGGAATTCGGCCAGTTTTGACTAGTTTCACCTCTTGATGTAATTTTTGATCTATCTTGATGTAATATGGTAAAAATTATGTAATTTTGGCATGTATTTACTTTTTCTAGATGATTCATTCACTAAAAAGTGAAAATTAAGTGAATGGATCAGTTTCCTAGCATATAGAGGCAAGTTGTTTGGCTGCCTAGATTTTAGCTCCTTGTTTAGAATTGGTTCAAACTGCTCCTAGAAGCATGAGCTCGACCCCTAGAGGCATGGGAAGGGGTTATACTTGTCTATATATTGTATTTTCTGAGACATTTTCAGGGTTGGACTTGTTGGATACTTGGGAAAAGTTTGGCACCTCATTGTACATACATTTTCAGTTTTTCGCAAAGGAAAGACCAGAGTTTTGCAGCACTTGTTGGGATCCTTGTGGCTTCTGAGTTTTGATGATGTTATTCTTATGTTATTGTAATTTTATTTGATGTTATATTTTTTCCATTTCCCTTCTCTATGCTTCTAAATTAAACAAATGAGTATTTCAGGTAGAATTCATTGATTTGCTGGTGCTCTGCCTTAAGCTTTTGTTTAGTTGTTTATGTTTTCGTCACTTTGAAGAGGATCCTCGCATGCTATTTCCCTCTTCAGGTCCTCAGCAGTATTTTCCATCCGTTCACTCGATCTAAGACATCAAAGCTGCTGCCTACCCTGCCCCAACTTGAACTCTGCAAGATTTGGCCTCATCCCCAAGCCCAAAAGTGTTTTTCCCTTTTTTCCAACAAAAACCCCTAAAAATCAAAATCAAACCCTCCTATTTGTTTATATAGGCTAAGATCAGTTATCGTTTAGTCATCTCAAGCCCCATTGAGTATTTTGATTGAGATTGACCCAGAGAGAGCCCTTTCCTGTCCTCGTAGGGCTAGCTACGAGGCTGAGCGTGGTTTGGTGTTGTCCTTATTCTACCTTATTTTAGCCTAAGGTGGATTTGGGAACTAACATAGTGGCAACCACACTTTGGAAAAAATGGTTTGCTTGTTGATGTTATTTTCTTCATAAGTTACAGACGGAGTCTGAAGTCATGCTAGGTAGCTTTCGAAATGCTTTTGCCTTGCATTAGCGGAAGTAGATAAACGCTACTTCAGTCGATCTCCGGTATAGCTTATGAACGTGGCATTTTCCTTGTGAGTTACCCCAGTTCATTTTATTGTTCTGGACTTTTGGATGATTGAGTCTAGAATTTGACAGGCTGAATAGATTGTTTTGTCCTTTAATTTTTGAATAGATCAACACACTGGCTTCCAGAAGACATACTAGATCAAATCTTGATCCAAATCCACCTCCAGTGTATGAGAATCCCAATCTGATTCCAAGAATTTTCCGTCGAGAAGCTCCTGGTTTTCCTCTGTTTAAATCTCCTTCATACCCTACTGTATTTGAATACATCGAAAACATTGAGTTTGATGATCAGTTCGAGTTATCCTTGTTTGAAACCAAATCTGAAAGTGCTGCTAGTTCTACCATCATAAATCCTGAATTCATTAAGTATCTTGAGGTTGAACAAGCTAATCGATCCATTGATAATTACATTCTGAATCTTCAAAACTCCATTGTGGCAACGAACATTCCTGAGTTCATAGAGTCCGCTTCTGAAACTCTTGGTCCATCAGTCATTACATCTGATTCACAAGTTCACGCTGGGCCTTCTTTTATTCCTACCATTCCAGTGCAACCATTGATTTCTGATCAGCAATCAGCAGTAGTTCTTCCTCCATCTCCACCACAGACTCCTCGCACACCTACTGCTCCCACTCCACCCATTTCTCCAAGACAGATTATAAATCCACCGAGAGCCATGGCTGCCAGATTCGCACCTCTCGTGTTGCCAACAAATTTGGATCCTATGCCCACTGATTATCAGAGTAAAATTCCTTTGTTTGATGGTACTCCTCAAAGTGTGCCCGCTCAGCAGCATATTGTTAGAATGGCAGACTTTTTGGAACTCCATGAAATTGATGAAGAGAATGTCTCCATGAGACTGTTTGTCCAAACTTTTGGAGGAGAGGTACACAAGTGGTTCAGAGCTTTACAGCCCGGAAGTATTAATACATTGGAAGAGCTTTAGACACAGTTTCTAGATCGGTGGGAGATGAAAAAGATCCGCTGCAAATCACTTCTGAGTATACTAAGATCAAGCGCAATCCTGGTGAGTCCGTTCAAGACTATATTATCAGATTTAATACGGTGTATAATGCAATTCCTGATGACTTAAGGCCTTCTAAGAAGTCATCTTTGTTAAAATTCCCGGATGGTTTTGATCCGGAGGTGGCCTATTCATTACGAGATAGAGATCCGCCTACTTTATAGGACATGCAGAAGATTGCCGTGAGTGTTGAGGCAAACTTGAATGATAAAAGAGCTAGACTGAAAGCCGAGAAGAAAGTTGTGATAAAAGAATAAGCTTCTACATCTACAGATAAGATACTTCACGAAATGGGAAAGATTTTCGAAAGGCTCACTATTGATAAGCCCGAACCACAAGTTCGGAATCCTAACTTCCGTGGTTAGCAGCAGCCCCAATTCAGGATCAAGCAGCGAGAACAGCGAGCACAAGAACCAGCAGTCCAGCAGCAAGTAAAGACACCTCTTCATCAGAATTTTGTTGGTCAGGATTCAGATGACGAAGATGATGTAGTGGGGGAGCAAAATCATTTCTTTACTCCTGACGATCTTCCCATTTATATCACCGAAGATGATGAGTAAGCAGAAAGGTCAGCGGTACAAAGAGATGAGGATTTTATCCTAGCTAATGATGCAGCCCTTGAGGAGGAGTCGGATGAGTATCAGAGAGGATATATGAATGCATTTTCAGCTCAGCAGAAGCAATATTCTCTTAGAAATAGAGATGTACCAGTCAATCCCATTCAGAAGAGGAAGGAAGTTTCAGTGCCTAAGAATGATTCACCTGTTGCACAAAAGAAAGAAAAAGAGGTAGTTGATCCCGCTGCCACTAAGTCATCATCAGCAGAAAAATCAAATCAGCCAAATGCATCGAGAGATAAGGTTGAAAATAAAGAGGTTCCAGCCAAAGAGATCGAAAGGACTTCAGCTTTTATTTTGGAGAATGAGATTTCGAAATTGAAGGTATCTATTCCCTTGACTGAACTAATGAGGAACAACAGTTATAAAGGTCAAGTTTCTAGAATTTTGAATTTCGATCCCATGTTTGACATGGTGAATATTGAAGATGATCAACCGGAACTGATATTTGGACCAGCTTTAGATGGTGAGTCTCCGGACAGTGAAGTACCTCATTTTTATATTAGTCTTCGGTTGCATGAGTTTGTGTTGCATAACGCCATGTTCGATTCTGGTGCTTCCCATAACCTTATGCCGAAAGAAATCATGGAGAAGTTGGGTTTAGACATTACCAGGAAGTACCACGATCTTTATTCATTTGATTCTAGCAGAGTGAGATGCATTGGGCTCATTAAAGACTTGGTTGTAAGTTTGGATCAGATTCCTACAAAGAATGTTTTGATGGACGTTGTTGTAGCAGACATTCCTCCGAGATTCGGTATGTTTCTTTCCAGATATTGGGGAGAAAAATTGAAAGGGACATTACAGTTAGATTTATCCTATGTGACGATTCCCGTGTTTGGCCAAATGAGAAAGTTGTATCAGGAGCAAAAAATGAAGTATATGATTACCACTAAGGAGAAACCGGTTAATCATCCGCTTAATTATGTACATATAGATCTAGAGTCTTTTGTTTTGTTTTCCGATAGTTTTAATGATGTAGATAGTTATTTAGTTCAAGCAGAAGATATTCCAGAGATTACCGAGAATTTCAGAGAAATTTTTCAGAAAGAAAGGCAGCTACCGGAAAGCACAGTTGAGCAATCAGCTAAAGAGAGTGGACAACAAGCAGAAAAAACAGAGCTAGCGCAATTTCAGCACTTAGAGGATGATGAAGAGGGTCTATGGACCATGGATTTCAATGGTGCCGTGGGCAATGATGGTGCTGGGATTGGTATTTGGGTACACAGTCCTTTTTCCACTCCTGACAAAGTACCGAGCAATGTACGGGTATGTTCTTACAAGTTGGCCTTTGATTGTTCGAACAATGAGGCTGAGTATGAAGCTCTGATTGCTGGCCTAAAGATTCTTAGAAAGCTGAAAGCTAAGATAATTGCGGTCTATGGCGACTCCGAATTGGTAATTAAGCAGGTAAAGGGAGAATATCAAACGAAACATCCACGGATGCGGGCTTACCGGAACGTTGTCCTTGATATTTTGAAGCATTTTTTAGATTACACCTTGACTTGTATTCCTTGCATTCAAAATGGAATTGCAGATGCGCTTGCCAAGGCAGCAAGTAACTTTAAAATCCCAATGAATTCAAGTAATAAATTCGAGATCCATGTGAAACACCGTCCTACCATCCCGGATAATCAAAGATGTTGGCAAGTTTTTCAAAATGATGATGAGGTTAATGATTTTCTGCAAAGTAAAGGTAAGTTCAAAGATACCTCAATCGATATGGAATTTGATGATGGTGATGATGTTCAAGTTAATCAAATGGAAGTGTTACAGCTGAAAGATAACATTATTCCTAAAGGTTTGATACCTTTAGAATAACTCTTCGATCTGGATGATGTGGCCAAGAAACCAACTTTACGACCGATTGAAAAAGGAGTAGAGGATGTAAATATTGGGACAGCTGAAAACCCCAAAATGGTAAAGTTATCCAAGTCATTGTCACCGGAGGTAAGAGCTGAATATGTGAGTTTTTTGTCATCATTTGCTGATGCTTTCGCTTGGGATTACTCAGATTTAAAGACGTATGACACTAATATCATCCAACATACTATCCCCATTAAGCCTAATCAGAATCCTTTCCGACAAAAGCTAAGAAGAATCAATCCCAAATTGCTGCCATCGATTGAGAAAGAGGTAAACAGGTTGTACAAAGCAGGAATTATTCTTCCTATCAGATTTTCTGATTGGATTTCAAATTTAGTGCCAGTGCGGAAAAAGACAGGTGAGATTAGATTGTGTATTGATTTCAGAAATTTGAACAAGGTGTCATTGAAGGAAAATTATCCATTGCCTAAGATGGATCATATATTGTAGCGAGTAGTGGGTGCATCTCGGATGTCACTACTCGACGGGTATTCTGGATATAACCAAATCTTGGTCCATGAGGACGACCGTGACAAAACAGCCTTCACCACTCCGTGGGGGACATTTCACTATGCCAAGATGCGATTTGGTTTGAAGAATGCTGGTGCAACTTTCCAGCAGGCGATGGACATGGCTTTTACGAATGAAAAAGATGTTTTCCTTGTTATATACCTTGATGATTTGACTGTCTTCTCAAATTCAGATGAAGAGCACATGCATCACTTTAAAGTTATTTTTCAGAAGTGCAGAAAATATGGTGTCTCGCTTAATCCTAAGAAAAGCTTATTCGCCATGGATGAAGGTAAGTTACTTGGTCACATTATTTCCAAAGATGGCATTCGTATTGATCCGGCACGTGTTGAAGCAATCCAACAAATTGACCCTCCTAGGAACAAGAAATAAATTTAGTCTTTTAATGGTAAAATGAACTTTCTGCGTCGTTTTGTTCCTAACCTTGCAGAGCATTTGAGAGAAATAACAAATATGCTGAAAAAGGACAACCAAGTGAAGTGGACGGAAGATGCGGTAAAGTCCTTTGATTTGGTGAAGTTGGCACTATCTTCAGCTCCGGTGTTAATCAGCCCGGATTACACCCAAGATTTCATTTTGTTTTCCTTTGCTTCAGAACACACCATGGCAGCTGTGTTAATGCAGAAACGAGACGGACATGAGAAGCCTATAGCATTTTTCAGTCGAACTATTAGAGACGCAGCCCTGAAATACAACATCATTGAGAAAAAAGCTTTGGCACTGGTAAAGGCATTGAAGGATTTCCAGGTATACATTTTGCATTCCCATATTTTAGCTTATGTTCCTAACGCTGCCATGAAAGATGTTTTAGTACAGACTGATCCGGAAGGAAGATGAGGGAAATGGATCGCAGCTTTGCTTGAATATGATGTGGAAATAAAGCCCACGAAACTGATCAAGGGACAAGGACTGGCGAAACTTATGGCTGAATCTAATTTGCACGCATTAGACATAAATCTGATCGCTGCTATGTCTGATGAAGATGAGGAGAATTCGCCACTTCAGGTATCAGAAATTTTTTTTGATTCCCCATGGTATTCAGATATCATCTATGTTCTTCAAAATTTGTCATCACCGCCCGACATGACTAGAAACAAAGGTAGGACCTTGAAACTAAAGGCTGAAATTTTTTTTATTTTGAATTCTGCACTTTATTGGAAGGATCTCGGTGGTGTGTTATTGAATTGTTTGGTGGAGGAAGAAGCGAATAAGGTAATGGAAGATTTACACAAAGGTGACTGCGGCGGTCATCATTTTTGGAAGACAACTGCCAATAAGATTTTGAGAGCTGGGTACTATTGGCCGACATTGTTTGCTGATGTTTATAAGACAGTCAAAGGCTGCCATGAGTGCCAAATTTTCGAAGGAAGATAGAAATTACAGCCATTGCCACTCAAGCCTATCGAGGTAATCGCCCCTTTCCAGCAGTGGGGTTTGGATTTCATCGGGGAAATTTATCCTCTTTCCTCAGGACAGCATAGATGGATTCTAACAGCCACCGATTACTTTACGAAATGGATTGAAGCAGTGCCTACAAGACAAGCCACCGATTCGGTAATTATTTCTTTCCTTGAGAACAACATTTTGTCCCGTTTTGGTTGCCTGAGTAAATTGATCACAGATAATGCAGCGGCTTTTAAGTCAAGAAAGATGATTGAGTTTTGTGCGAAGTATAAAATCATTTTTAGGCATTCAACTGCCTACCATCCACAAGGTAATGGTTTGGCGGAATCTTCCAATAAGTCTCTAGTCAATATCATTAAAAAGTTGTTGGACATCAATAAGAAGAGTTGGCATAAGAAGCTGGTGAATGCGCTATGGGCTGATCGGGTAAGTCAAAAGAAGTCAATTGGTATGTCTCCTTTCGAGTTGGTTTACGGAGTAGATACAGTCTTTCCTACATCACTTGCTGTTCCGGTGGTCAAGCTTCTTCAAGAAGCTGATAGTGAAGAAAGCCATATGCAGAGAAGGATAAATCAGATGATTCACTTGCAGCAAATGAGAGAAGATGTCTTCCAGAATACATTTAAGTTGCAGGAAAGAATCAAAAATATCTATGACAGGAAAGCGAAGGCTATAATCCTGAAGAATGATTTCAGTTTTGGTCGAGTCTGTTTATTTCAGTCATTTCTGTTTCAAGAGTTGAGTCAGTTTAAATTAAAATTTCAGTCAAATAAATTTAATTAATAGTTTTGAGTTGTTTTGTTAATAATGGATTCCATGGCCCAATGGAAAAAGGCACTAGTCTGCTCTCCCAAATATCTGCCATTCTTGGCACCTCCAAGAAGCTACCATCCCCATTGGAGCCAATGTTAGAGTCGGACTTTGCAGCCCTCCCTCAGAGATCATTTCTCTATTTGCGTTTCATTGTTTAGGTGTCTCATTCCGTTTTTTCATCTGCATTCTGTTAGGAGCATGCCACTGACTGACGGAAGGGTTTGGTTCTCTTGTTTTATCTCATTCTTGTACCTTCTGGGTTGGTTAAAACTGCTCAAAATCCATCAGAGTTCAGTTCATGTCATTTAAATTCATAAATGATTATTCTGGTCAAAAGGAGTCTTTTAGTTTTTGAGTCTAGGGGTCAGTATTTTGACATGTTTAATAAACGCCCGCAGGCCATGAGGATGGTTTTCAAAGAATTTCTCATTCCAAATTTCATCATCAAACATATTCGAAGACATTTCTTGTTCAAAACTGTATTTTGAAATAAGAAATTGTCGAATTCATTTCTGTAATAATCATGTATTTTTCTGTCTTGAATTTTTCAAAGCAGGCTCTGGTTTTCCTTTGCCAAACATCAACGCCAATATCCCTACAAAAATAAACTAATTTCATCAGTTAAAGCTCAGAAATCAATGAAAAGCCAAAAGACAGATTTCCATTAAAATGACAAAGTGCCAAAAAAAAAAAAAAAAACATTACAAAGTGGGTTTTGGAGAAAGCAAAAATGAAAGCCATCACTTGCAAGATATTTCTCAAAGTCATATAGACCATTTGCATCAAGAAACATTCATAAATCTCATAGCAAATTCGAATTTGGTGGTTGAAGAGCAAATTGCATTGCTGAAGGGCCGTGACTGTGTGTCTAAGTAGGGCGCGACGCACACATAAGAGGAGCGGGGCATAGAATGCGCGCGACACATTGGGAGAAATTTTATAGTGTTAATTCTAACTGGTGCGGCGCACCAAACCAACGCGGCGCATTGGGTCTGCGCGCGGCGCGTTGAATCCTCCAGCTCAAAACTCATCAACGTTTTGTGATTTTTCAAATTCAAACAATCTTTCCACTCCAAGTAAGTGTGTTAAAGCCTACTCAATGTTTTTTTGGCTAGGGTACTATGGTTTAGAAGTGAAGAAATCAAGTTTTTTAATGGTGAAATATTTAACCCTATATCCAATTCAAAATCTGCTCCATAGGGTTTGAAAAAGAGGTGGTTGTATTCTGAAATTGGGTGTCAAAGATTTGAACTTGCCAAAACATTCTCTTTCCATTGTTATGTATGCTCTTTCCATTTACTGTCATTGTTGTCACTGCTATATTTTCACAATATACACCACAGTCCCACAATCCCATTGTTATTCCTCTATCCCATATCCCTATACCCCTTTGATCCTATGTGTTAAACCCCCAAATCCCTATCACTATCACCCATTCTCACTACTTATAATCCCCAAATCCCCAGATAGTTAAACAGTGACTGTCTTTGCATTCAAAACTCACTTGACTGTCCTTTTCCCACTGTGGTATTTATTATAGCACCTTGATATATATGTGACCATTTGGGCATTGAAACAAATACACCAATTTTCTCATTTTTTTTAACCAACCAAGCATACAGTTGACAAACACATTTCAGCATCATGTCATAGACAGATTGACCATATGAGCAGGGGTACGAGCAGGACAGTGACTCTACAGCAGAACTTAATGTGCCAAGGAGATCTCATAAAAGTGGCAGGCATGTCAGGGAGGAGCCCACTTCTTTGACACAATTGCAGGCTTGCCCGCTTGCAATGGATTGTTTTCAGCGTCAGTCATGTTTCCAGTATTGTGAGATGATTTCCTGAACTTAGCATCATCATGAGTTAGCTCGCTTATTTTTCCTACATTTTCATAATGGTCGTGTAAACTTCGCTGGAGTGAATTTCACTTTGTCACCAGAGACTATTTCTGAGGCGACCGGGATACCAAACATTGGGGAAGAGTGGAATAAGCGGAAGCAGTTGGATAGGGCATATTATGAGCCTTACATCAGACCCGTATATCTGAGGCAGCTGAGCAGGGTATTTCCTTTCAGGTTTCTGAAGGATGAGTACGCACCATTGATGAAACTTATCATTAGGTACTTCAGTTGTGAAGGGCGCTTTTCACGCTTGTATGCGTATCATATTCGGCTGTTAATGCATTTCATGAGAGTGTGGTTGATGAGCATTCCATACTTCATGTACCATAACATAGAGCAGATGAAATTCCTTATTCAGAAGAAGACCCCAGCGCAGCAGCATAACATCATTTACCATTACGCGCTCATCAAGATCATGGTGGTACATCAGCTCATACAACAGGGCATCGCATGGGATGAGTTCATTTCCCGTGAGTTCTTTGCAGTGCCACAGCCTCCCGAGGTTTTTCATGATGAGGCTGAACCTTCACACCAGTTTGAGGTTCCTGAGACTGAGCCTATCAGTGATCCAGTGTATGTGACATATCAAAGAGGCCACAGAGCCTTATTTGCAGAGACACGACGAGTACTATCTCCACCCGGGGTGGAAGGGGTCTCGTTGACTTCATCAACAGCGCGAGTATTATCTCCACATGGTGTGGAAGGGGTCTCTCCTTCGGCATCAGCACAAGTATAGGTTCAGGACAAAGGCAAGAGGCCTATGCACGATGAGGGCCCTTCAGGGGGCCGAGACACTGATTTTATACTCATCGATGTTGATGCGAGCTCTCCTAGCTCAAAGCTGAAAGAGATCATCCAGGAACAAAAGGCTGAGATTGACATGCTGACTGAGAAATTTCAGAGAGCTCAGTGGGTGATATATTACTTGGAGCAGCGTAATAAACAACTGGAGGATCAGCACACACTTATAGAGTTGCGGCAAATCCGTGAAGATCGACAATTGGCCCGGAAGAGACCAGGTGACATGACACCATTTGAGCGAGAGACTTGCCTTACGCATGTCAACATTCATCTGGAGAAGCTCTTGGAAAAGGCCAATAGTGACAAAGACATGCTGAGACATATGAAATGTCACTATTGGGCCCGCACACACGTTTGCAGAGAAAAAATGAAGATCTTGAAAGCAAGGCTGAGAAGAGCACTGAAACGTCGAAAGAGGCCAGATCCACTCCGAATATTGGCCGATGCTTGCCTGGATGAGCATGAGACATGATGGGAGACCTTCACTCCAAATTTCAGCAAATTTGGAGAATATTTTGTCATTTTGAAAATTTTGGTTGCAAAAGAGGTTTTTCTGCCCGATGCGTCGCGCCTCCCGACGCGCGCTTATGATTGGGACACCTTCTGGAGGAAAAATCGGTATTTTTGGATTTTTCATGGTAATTTATGCATGCTCAGGAATGGCCGAATCATTTCATCAAATTCTGGGTGGTCTTAAGGGCCAAAAACACCATGAAAATCACCTTTCTGCCACCTTTTGCACCAGAAGGAATTAATTTTGGGAGATTAAAGTTTTGGAGGGGAAAATGAGATCCAAATTGAAAAATTCCACTTGGTTTGGATAGAAGACATCTAGGGCTTTCCAACGAGCTATCATGAGCATGATTTGGACTTAGGGAAGTGCTCAAAAAATAGGTCCAAAGTAGCGTGGCGCATAGAGCTTTTGAGCGCGGCGCATAGAGGAATTCAGCCTATTTTTCACCTTTCAGCTCAGGAATTCGGCCAGTTTTGACTAGTTTCACCTCTTGATGTAATTTTTGATCTATATTGATGTAATATGGTAACCATGATGTAATTTTTTCATGTATTTACTTGTTCTAGATGATTCATTCACTAAAAAGTGAAAATTAAGTGAATGGATCAGTTTCCTAGCATATAGAGGCAAGTTGTTTGGCTGCCTAGATTTTAGCTCCTTGTTTATAATTGGTTCAAACTGCTCCTAGAAGCATGAGCTCGACCCCTAGAGGCATGGGAAGGGGTTATAATTGTCTATATATTGTATTTTCTAAGACATTTTCAGGGTTGGACTTGTTGGATACTTGGGAAAAGTTTGGCACCTCATTGTACATACATTTTCAGTTTTTGGCAAAGGAAAGACCAGAGTTTTGCAGCACTTGTTGGGATCCTTATGGCTTCTGAGTTTTTATGATGTTCTTCTTATGTTATTTTAATTTTATTTGATGTTATATGTTTTCCATTTCCCTTCTCTATGCTTCTGAATTAAACAAATGAGTATTTGAGGTAGAATTCATTGATTTGCTGGTGCTCTGCCTTAAGCTTTTTTTTGTGTTTTCGTCACTTTGAAGAGGATCCTTGCATGCTCTTTCCCTCTTCAGGTCCTCAGTAGTATTTTCCATCCGTTCACTCGATCTAAGACTTCAAAGCCGCTGCCTACCCTGCCCCAACTTGAACTCTGCAAGATTTGGCCTCATCCCCAAGCCCAAAAGTGTTTTTCCCTTTTTTCCAACAAAAACCCATAAAAATCAAAATCAAACCCTCCTATTTTTTTATCTAGCCTAAGATCAGTTATCGTTTAGTCATCTCAAGCCCCATTGAGTATTTTGATTGAGATTGTGTTAAGTCCCTATATTAATAGTGTAGCCCCTTATTATGTTAGTGTAGCCCCCCTTATTGTTATTATTGTACCCCTGTAACCCCCATATTGTTATTATTGTGCCCTTACATTATTATTGTTAGGTCGGCTAGGATTACATTGTGGCCCCACTAGGATTATATTATGGCCCATGGACTCCTATATATAGAAGGAGGTTTTGTTCATTTTTATCATCCAAGAATTGTGCATTTATGTAATGTATTGGAGGTTGCCCCCTCGAAGTGGCTTATTTCTAAGGCGTTCATATATCTTTTCTTCTATTTTTGAGTTGGTTACACAACATTTGGTATGTCGAGCTTTGGGATTCTAGGGTTTCGCTGCTCCAAACAGGTCATCGTGGCATTTTCGCTATAACTTGTTTTCTACGAAGCTTCAGAAGCTGAAATTTCTAGGGTGCGAAGCTGAAATCTTGAGGAAGGTTGTCTAAAAATTTCAGATCTTGATTCGCAATATTTGAGGAGATATCATCTGTGGAAGTTAGGTATTTGTTCAGGCTCATAAACAGGTCATCGTGGAAATTGCGCTATAAATTTTTTTGTACGAAGTTTCAGAGTCTGAAATTCATATGGTGCGCAGCTGAAATCCTGAGGAAATTCGTAAAAAAATTTCAGAGCTTGGTTCGCAATATTTTTGGAGATATTATCTGTGGAAGGTAGTGCTTTTTCAGGCTCCTGAATTTCATCTCAAAGAGGTGATCGTGGGAAAAGTTTAATAACTCTCTCTCCGAAGATTGGATTGGAGTGCCGTCAAAAGTGGTCACCAGTACACGGCCTGTAGTTTCTTTGCTATCAATTTCAGAGACAAAGGAAAAAACAGTGACACGTGGGAAGTCGTACAAGTTCGCTCTACTGAACCAGTCCAGAATTAGGTCATTGTGGGAGATTGGACACAACTTTGTCTTGGAGAATCAAAATCAGGTCAGACCTGTGGAATTTGAAAGAAGCTTCAGAGGGCTACTACAGAGCTGAATTTCAGATATAAGATTTTCAAATACGAGATAATTCAATTTCAATATCGAGCTCCTAAAAGCTAGTAAAAGGTGTGTATTTTTTTTCCCAAATTGCATAAGTCTTGTTTGAAAAATCAAGTTGAATTGATTCCAAGGGCATATTGTAGAATAGATATCAATATTGAATTTCTAAAATGCCCCCTAAAAAATAATTCAACACCCATTAAGCCTTCAGAAGGCTCTACTATGACTCATGAAGATGAAGAAACACAACATGAGATATCAAAATTACAAGAGCAAGTGCACCAAATTTCGCTATCACAAAGAGCAACAAAAAATGAAATGGAAGTTTTGAGAAAGGTGTGGAAACTAAGATGGATGGTTTGAAGAAAGGTGTGGAAGCTAAGATGGATGGTGCAAGCTAAGATGGAAGCTAAGATGGAAGCTAAGATGGATGGCATGGAAGTGGGCATGGAAGCTAAGATGGATGACATGAAAGACAACATGGAAAACATGAAGAATGATCTAAAAGCATACATGGAAGGCTTGATGACAAGCTTAAAACCAGAAATGATTCCTAATGGCGGAAATATAGGAGAATAACCTCATGATGAGAACAAAATAAATGTTAATCGTGATTTCATAAACTCGAATGTTGGTGGGAAGAACCACCATATTCCAAAAATGGATATGAGGAAGTTTGATGGAAAGGATCCTGTAACATGGATACTACAGATGGAGCAATATTTTGATCTCAATAATGTGCAAAACACACAAAAGGTATGCATTGCAACTTTACATTTAGAACAAAAAACATTTGTATGGTATCGATGGCTTTGCTCCCATAAAAAAATTGTCACTTGGTCAATTTTTATGGAGGAAATGATAGCACATTATGAGGATACAAAGAGCAACACCTTCTTTAGCCAATTGATAAATCTCAAACAAAAGGGTTTAGTGGGGCAGCACATTGAGGACTTCCAAAAATTGGATATAAGGGTAACTGATATTCCAGAGGAACACAGGATTGATCTCTTCATAGGCACTTTAAAGGATAACATCCAACATGAAGTTCGCGTTCTGGAACCTGATTCATTGGAGAAGGCATTCAGGTTGGCAAGAAAAGTTGAATGTAAAGTTATGGCAACAAGGAAGCCTACCACTCAATTCTATAAAGAAGGAAGTGTTGCTACATCTAGATTTCCACAACCTACAAGGTTGACACCACAACAATTGGAAGAAAAAAGAGCAAAAGTGCTTTGCTACAGTTGTGATAGCAAATACACTAAAGGTCATAAGTGTGCTGAGAAGAAATTATTTTACATAGATTGTGAAGAGGAAGAAGAAAATGAACAAGAAGAGGATATACACCAGGAACCAACCCTCGAAGAGGAAGAAATGAATCCGACCATATCGTGTAATGCACTGGCAGGAATTACCACTCCTCAAACTCTCAAGATACAAGGACAAATCAAGAAGAAAAAGGTAATAGTGTTGATTGATTCAGGTAGCACCCATAATTTTATTCATTGTAAGGTAGCCAAGGAATTAAATTGTTTCCTATACCCAGCACTGGAATGTCAAGTGATGGTTGCAAATGGAGGAACTATAAATTGCTCTAGAAAATGCCATAATATTAAGCTAACCATGGGGGAATATGTATTGACTAGTCCAATGCTTTCCATTCCTATGGGAGGTGCCGATGTTGTACTAGGAGTACAATGGTTACAATCTTTGGGGACGGTAGCTTTTAATTTTCAAGAACTTTTCTTGAAATTTTTTTCAGAAGGAAAGGAAGTCGAATTACTGGGTATTGCGGGGAAGCCAGGAAGGATAATAAGCTCTAATGTCATGACAAAGCTTCTAAAGAAAGAACAGCGAGGCGTAATTGCACAATTATGCTCATTAGAAGTTCCAACATCAAAATCATCTATTTCTGCAGATCTCCAACAAGTCTTGGACAATCATTCCAAGGTGTTTGAAACTCCCAAAGGACTCCCACCTATTCGTGATCATGATCATGCTATTCATTTGATTCCGGGAAGTGTTCCTCCAAACATCAGGCCTTATAGATATCCTTACTTCCAAAAGAGCGAAATTGAACGTATGATTGCAGAAATGTTAGAGGCAGGTATAATTCAACCTAGTCAAAGTTCTTTCTCTGCTCCCATAGTATTGGTACACAAGAAGGATGGATCATGGCGAATGTGTCCAGATTATAGGGAGCTCAATAAGCTCACCGTTAAAGATAAATTTCCCATTCCTGTGATTGACGAATTATTGGATGAATTACATGGAGCAATTTATTTTACCAAGTTGGATCTTCGTTCAGGATATCATCAAATTAGAATGAAGACCGAAGATATTCCAAAAACAGCATTTCAAACTCATGAAGGTCATTATGAATTTTTGGTCATGCCTTTGGCCTTACCAATGCACCTTCTACATTTCAAGGGTTGATGAATTCCATTTTCAAACCCTTCCTTAGAAAATTTGTGCTAGTATTTTTTGATGATATACTAATCTATAGCAAGTCTTGGAAGGATCATGCTGAGCATGTTGACAGGGTGCTCAAACTATTGCAAGAGAAACAATTATATGCAAAAGCATCCAAATGTTTCTTTGGAGTACAAGAGGTGGAATATCTGGGTCATATTATATCCCACGAGGGTGTTAAAGTAGACCCCAACAAAATTAAAGCCATTAAGGAATGGAAAGTCCCTAAGACAATAAAGCAGTTGCGAGGATTTCTCGGGTTAACAGGCTATTATCGTAAGTTTGTTAAGAATTATGGAAGAATAGCAGCACCTCTAACAACATTATTGAAGAAAGATGCATTTTCATGGACTCCCGAAGCAACTAAGGCCTTTGAACATCTTAAAGAGGCAATGTGCCTAGCACCGGTCTTAGCTACGCCAGACTTCACAAAAACCTTTATTGTGGAATGTGATGCCTCAGGAAATGGAATTGGTGCAGTTTTAATGCAGGAAGGAAGACCCATTGCTTTGGAAAGTCGTCCAATCAAAGGAAAGTATTTACAGAAACCTATTTATGAGAAGGAAATGTTAGCAATACTACATGCACTAAAGAAATGGTGAACTTACCTAATGGGAAGACACTTCAAGGTAAAAACTGATCATGATAGTCTTAAAAACTTTTTGGAACAAAGACTATCTTCAGAAGAGCATCAAAAATGGGTCACAAAGATGTTGGGTTATGACTTTGAAATAATCTACAAAAAAAGGAAAGCTTAATGTTGTTGCAGATGCACTCTCAAGAAAGAATGAAGAGGTGGAAGAATTGCTTTGTGCCATTTCTATTATCCAACCAGATTGGATAACCGAAGCAAGAGATGAATGGAAGAAGGACAAAGATGTATGGACACTCATTCAAAAGTTGCAGCAAGATCCTAGTACATCCGATACATTTAGTTGGAAAAATGATTCCTTATGGTACAAAGATCGCTTATATCTTTGTAAGGATTCCCAACTAAAACAAAATATTCTTCTGGAATTGCACACTTCTCCTTTAGGAGGACACTCAGGATTTTTAAAAACTTACCACATGGTGAAGAAAGAATTTTTTTGGGATGGCCTTAAATCTGATATTCAAAATTTTGTGGCGGAATGTTTGGTTTGCCAGCAGAATAAAGTGGAAACAATTAAGACCCCGAGACTTCTACAACCTTTATCCATTCCAAGTCAACGTTGGGAGGAGATTTCAAAGGATTTTATCACAGGTTTACCTAAGTCCGAAGGAAAGAGTGTCATCATGGTGGTAGTTGATAGACTTACCAAGTATGCACACTTTTGTGCATTATCTCATCCATTTAAAGCAAGTACAGTTGCTACTACATTTATGGACAGAATTCAAAAGCTACATGGAAGCCCAAGGGTTATTGTGAGCGACAGAGATCCCATTTTTACTGAAATTTTTTGGACGGAGTTATTTTCTTGTTTGGGTACTCAATTAGCTCATAGCTCATCTTATCATCCTCAATCTGATGGTCAAACTGAGATAGTAAATAAATGTTCGGAAGGATATCTTCGTTGTTTTGTATCTGATAAACAAACACAATGGGTCAAGTGGTTACCTCTCGCTGAATGGTGGTATAACACTTCCTTCCATACTGCAGCGAAAATGACCCCATTTATGGCACTTTATGGATATCATCCACCATCGATCACATCATCTTTAAGGGAAAATTCGAAGGTTCAAGCAGTGGAAGATCACATCGAGCATCAGCAAGAAGTTCTCCAACTCTTAAAGGATAACCCGAATTTGGCACAAAATCGAATGAAACAACAGGCAGATCAACATCGTAGCGAGAGAAGTTTTGATGTAGGAGATTGGGTATTTTTACGGCTACAACCATACAAACAAATGTCCCTCAAGCAAGCTAAGAAGGATAATAAATTATCACCAAAGTACTATGGTCTTTACAAGGTGTTGCAAAAGATTGGTACTATGGCATACAAATTGGAGCTTCCTGCTTCTTCGCGAGTACATCCAGTTTTCCATGTTTCATGCTTAAAGAAGGTTATAGGAGAAAATCTTCCAGCTCAAACAATATTGCCAGAACTTGATGAGGAAGGAAAAATCATATTGGAACCAGAAGCGGTCATGGAAACAAGAACTCGACAACTACGGAATCGATCAATTTCAGAGTATCTCATCAAGTGGAAGAACTTACCCACCGAAGATTCTACATGGGAGGATGAGAATTTTATACAGAAGCACCCAGAGCTACTCAAGCGTTGAGGACAACACTTTTTTGAAGGAGAGGGGCATGTTAGGTCCCTATATTACTAGTATAGTCCCTTATTGTTGTTAGTGTAACCCCCTATTGTTATTATTGTACCCTTGTAACCCCCATTTTGTTATTATTGTGCCCTTAAATTATTATTGTTAGGTCGGCTAGGATTACATTGTGGCCCACTAGGATTACATTATGGCCCCATGGGAGGTTTTGTGAATTGTATCATCCAAGAATTGTTCATTTATGTAATGTATTGGAGGTTGCCCCCTCGAAGTGGCTCATTTCTAAGGCGTTTATATCTCTTTTCTTCTCTTTTTGAGTTGGTTACACAACAGATTGACCCAGAGAGAGCCCTCTCCTGTCCTCGTAGGGATAGCTTCGAGGCTGAGCGTGGTTTGGTGTTGTCCTTATTCTGCCTTATTTCAGCCTAAGGTGGATTTGGGAACTAACCGGTAGGTCTCAAATTGAAGATTTCTGAAGTAGTGAATTGTAGCAAGTTTCCTTTGGATGAATGATTAGAATCTTTCGGTAGTTTCTCTTTTATTCATAAGGTCATGATTTTTTTCATGGTTTAGATAGATGTTATTTTCTCTTTTACATTTCTTAGTTTATGCAATAATTTCTCTTTTGTTTACATTCTAATTGGTAGGATTGATATCATAGTTCAGTTTAAATAGTTATATTATTCAATTGTTAATTAGGAAACATACAGGTTAATCACTATGTCATAAGAGTAAAAACGAATTGATTATTCTTTGTTTATTTTCCATACATTGCTAAGTCTTGCAGAATTATGGTTATGTGAGAATTTCTTAGGAAAATAGAAAAAAAAATGTTGTTTGCAAACTAAGTATGTTAAAGTTAGCATGATTAGAATAGGATTGGAGTTTGGTTAACATTGAAGACTAACAGAAATTGATATTTCTTAAGTTTAATTGTTTTAGTTATAAGAAATGATTTTTGAGTTAGGTACACAATACAGTTAGTTTAATGAGAGTTTGATGCAAGAGAAAAACCACCCCAAGTCAAAGTTGAAATTCATGAACCTTCGAGAACACAAGCATGGAATGAAAACAAGATTTACTCACGATTCGTTTGAGTTTTTTTGTAATTTTTTATTTTACACAGATTTTGAGGGATGTGAGAGACCTTAAAATAGATTGGATCTCAAAATATCTGATCCTTAAAACTGTATTGGGGCAATATACATTATAATTGTGAATGTTTAGAAGGAAGGTCTAATGCAATGTAATACCAGGGCGAGTGTGTGTGTTCAGACCATAGAGGCCATAGTACTCTAATCGAATTCAATTTTAATGAAGATTGAATAACTCTGTATTTATTCTAATTTTTTTTTAACTTGGTTTATAAATCCTCTGTGATTGTGTAAATTGTGGTGTGCCATATTCTTTAAATGGAATTGATGAGCCGAATTGACCAGCAGAGTGAGATCTGAATTTGTGGCTATCATGGAGTCTTGAGACTCTACATATTGAATAGGGGATTGTACGACCATGGAAATGTTGAAGGTTGAATGGAAAACGAGGATTCCATAAAAAATATAGGGCAAAAGATCAATGGTCCGTTTTGAATTCACAAAGTTAAATAAGATAATTTGCGACGTGATGAAGAGGAGCCACGTGTCGCATAGAGATCAAGCGCATATCACACATCGCATGCGATATGGGGAGCACCTACCAGTGGAATGATAAATCAATGAATTTCCAAAGTGCCATAAGGTTTGGGTTGTGAAGATGCGATGCGACATCATCATCACAATGTTTCGCATTGGCATTGTTATTGTTTATGTTTAAAGTTATTTGGTATAAGCCGCAACAGGCGATATTGTAAAATCTATGAATTTCGATATTGCGACCTACTATGAGCTTAAGGAAAATGTTGTGTGCTTCCGAGTATATGTGGGCCTATAACCCACAGGTCCATGGATATTGTGTAAATTGCAGTTTCAGCTACATCAAAGTGGTATCAGAATAGGGAAATATTTCCTGCAGAGTGAGTTTTGCATGCAAAGGAAGGAGGTACAATTATGTTGAGGATTGGTTAGCGTGTGGTATTTATATTTTATGCAGGTAGTGGCAGAAGAAGGTGAGAGTATTGCAGCACCCTAGAGCTATGACTGCTGAATTGGTTCTAGAGCAGAGAAACAGAGAGATGTTGAAAGTCTGGGCTTAGAGGAGAGAATATTAGTGAGGTATCATGTAGCAGGGAGGACTTACTACTGCAAAGGTTTTGTTGCAACTCACGAACGTTGTTATGGAAAGATCAGAAAGTACATTCCATTGAGGATGTGGGTAGAATTGCTAAGAAAAAGAAAAGGACTTGGTATTGATAGCAAGTAGCAGAATTGTTACAAATATCAAGAAGGCATATGACTAGGAGGTCATAAAATTTTTGTACCTTGGGAGTCTGATGCAGGATCAAAACCAACCCAAGTCAAAGTTGAAATTCGTGAACCCTCCAGAACGCAAGCGTGGCATGAAAATGATATTTACTCACGATTCATTTGAGTTTTTTTTTAATTTGTTATTTTACATAGATTTTGAGGGATGTGAGAGACCTTAAAATAGATCATATCTCAAAAGATCTGATCCTTAGAATTGTATTGAGGTAATATATATTGTAAGTGTGAGTGCTTAGAAGGAAGCTGCGATACAATTTAATACCAGGGCGAGTGTGTGTGTTCAGGCCACAGAGGCTATAGTACTGTAATAGAATTTTATTTTCATGAATATTGAATAACTCTGTATTTATTCTGATTTTTTTTAACCTGGTTTATAAATCCTGTGTGATTTTGTAAATTGTGGTGTGCCATACTGTTTAAATGGAATTGTTGAGATGGATCAACCAACATAATGGGATCCAAGTTGGTGGCTATCATGGAGTCTTGAGACTCTGAGTACTGAATTGGGGATTGTACATCCATGGAAATGTTGAACGTTGAATGAACGACAAGGATTCCATCACAAATACTAGGAAAAATATCAACGGTCCACATTGAATTCACAAAGTTAAATAAGATAAGTTGTGATGCGATGAATAGGAGCCACGTGTCGCCATAGCAATCAAGCACATATTGCACATCGCATGTGATATGGGGAGAAACTACCAACGGAATGATAAATTAGAGAATTGCCAAAGTGCGATAAATTTTGGGTTGCAAAGATGCGATGCGACATCGTCATCGCAATGCTTCGCATCAACATTATTATTGTTTATCTTTAAAGTTATTTAGTATAAGTTGCAACAGGTGATATTGTAAAATCTGTGAACTCTGATATTGCGACCCGCTACGAGCTTCAGAAAAATGTTGTGTGCTTCCGAGTATATGTGGGACAATAACCCATAGGTCCGCAGATATTATGTAAATTGCAGTTTCGGCTACATCAAAGTTTCATTTCATTTTTATGCTTGTTGATTTCTCATGTCCTGAGAATTATATTAGTTGTAGTTTTGTTTGAATTGTCCAATTTATTTAGTTTAAACATCGTTTGAGTGAGAATGAATATTGTTGAGATTGAGATTTAGCATAGGCTTACTTTCACTTCGAAATAGTTTTGGATTCTTTTACTTAGATTAAATAGATTTTAGACTAAGTTTTCCATTTACTTAGATTACGATTAAAATTGTAATTTGTATTGCTTGGATTGCAATTAATATTGTTCAGATGTAGATTAGAGTTACTTTTATTTGAACAGTAATTAGAATTTATTATTTGTATTTCTTGAGCATGTTTTCATAAATTGATTAGTTTCAAACTATAAATTATAAATAGGGATTTTGTACTTAAATAATAAATTTATTTCACATTCTAGTTTAGGTCAGATGCTCTGATTTTGCGTTACTTGCGGTTGCGCCTCCAAGTTTTACGACCGCAGATGGATAATTTAATGTTGTAATTATAAGTCATATAATCTCCCCAACACACATTTCCTCATATTTTCCAGAAAGGGCTCATATTTTCATAAAAATTAAGAAAATATGCAAAATCAGCATTATGCCTCTGTTTTTGACAGGCGTTGTGCATCTGGAGACGCCTTGCGAGAATGAGTTTTTGAAGGACTTCCCATGGATAATTTTAAAAAATTCAAAGTGTTCTGGAAACTAGAAAGGAAGATATAGCTTACCATTCTCTCATATTTCCAATTTGACTTCAGTATAGTGCCAAAATGTGGCCTCCATGTTGGCGCTGCGCATCTGCAAATTTCTGATATTTTTATAAAAATTTCGCTGTGTAATTTTCTCCAATTTCCAGTTTGACATTTGTAAAAGTGAAAAAGTGAATGTAGATGAATGTAAAGGTAAAAATTTAAATTTAAATATTAAAAATGGAGTTGAACAGGTGTTTTAACCCTCATTTATTGCTTTGAGTAGATGTCTCTTAGTGGTTAGATAAAGGATGAATTTGTTGTGCAACCTCCCTAGTGTGTAGCAGACTTCAGATAGGGGCATGAATGTGATTTTATTGCTAGAAAATTTGACCTGCAATGGAGTATTTCAACCTTAGTATATATATGAGGACTTTTGTAATCGTTTCCAAGGTTTGGAACATTGGACATTGAACTAGTGTATTTCATTTTGTCAAAGTAATACACTGAATACAAAGAAAAGTTGCAGCTTAAATTTAGGGATTCATGTTGTGAGCTTGTATGGCTATGTTTATCTTTTGTAATTCACTTCATTCAATGATTTATCTCTCCATTACATATATATTGCTTTCACTCATTATCTTTAAAGTTTTTAAGAAATATTCATGGGGAATACATGCCCTGTTTTGATGAGATGATAATGTTGTGTTTATTTTGTTTTTAAGGAATGAATTCATAATTATATGCTTGTTCTTGATCTCTCTTTTTATCCTACACCATTGTTATCACTGGAAAATCGGACAAGAAAAGATGACATTATTTACTCTCAGGTAGAAGGATTTACAAGGCTGAAAGAAATTAGAGAATATAAAGTATTTAAAAATCTGTAACATCTGAAAGGAAAAATAAAATTGCGAACAGGAAGAACTAGTCTAATATTCCTTTGCGTGCAAAATTCTTCGATAAGCACGCTTTTGCATGCCTTTTGCTAAAAAATGCGCGCAATATTGGGAGTGACGGAAGTCACTTTCCGAGACCACAAGGCACACTCCAGGACATTTATTCCACACTTGAAGCCACCTAAGGACAACCACCCAAGCCTCCTTAGGACATCAAGGGAGCACACAATGGAATAAATGTGGCACACAATGGAATCACCCTCCTCTCGTGGGTCACTATCCACAATGTACCAAGAGAGGGAAGGAGGATTTTAATTCTCCTATAAAAGGCCACCCAGAGATGAACAATATGAGAGTACATTGTTATGTTGGCCAAAATTTCCCCAAGAAATACCAGCAGTGTGTGATTTGGAGCAGAGATATAGGGGATTTAGTTGTTGTCCATCCAACAACTCCAGTCCACCATAGTAGAGAGAGGGAGACTTTGTGCCAAGGCAGCTTAGAAGTAAAGACATCCTTACATCGGGACTTGGAGCTCCATAGTTCCAAGGGCCCCTTGGCAAGTGGGTTAAAGTTTCATCGTCATTTCCTACCAGTACTCAATAAGAGGGGAGGTAAGTGCCGCCGTTTGGATTATTGAAGTTGTTTGACTCTATTTAGAGATTTTGTGTTATTTTTTTTAGTTTTAGTTTAATTTTTATGTTTGAATATGAATGTTATTTCTCTATCTAGTATGTTTATGTTTTAGCATGTTCCACTTACTTGCTTGAATCCATCTATTTTCTGCCTGTGACCAATAACTTAAGAGGGAAAAACCACCCCTCTTAAGCAAGTGTGATTTGGTACATTCGCGTGCCAAACACAGAAACACATGATTGGCGACTCCACTAACTTTTATTTCCAAGTTTATGTGGTTATGCCTTTTTGCAGAGACCTCCGTCTTTGCTGTGGAGTTGGGCTGGAATTGCCCCCTTTCTCTACTTCATTGCCTGGTTCATCCCTAGTGACAGACTGAAGTAGAAGAGCTCCCAAAAATTACTTTGCAGGAAATTTGCATGCATTTCTCACAAATAGGCACGCTATAGTGCATGCGTTCAGAGCTGACCTGTGTGCAAAAATCATGCATGTTTCAGCCTTTTGCACACAAAAAACATAAGTGGAATTTTCTCCACTAATTCCATCTTTTCCTTCTTGTAAAAGTGACTGGCAGCCCATAATACATCTGCCAGCACTGGTTGAGGTTCCCTGCAACTTGCTAAAGCTCATTCTTAGCTACTTTTAGTAGCCTAGGTGTGAGTTTTATTTCAAGTTGACTTTTGCAAAGTTAACACATAGTTTAAGTACGAGACAGATTAACTTGCATTCTGAAATAATTTATTTTTTACAAATTTAGGTACCAAAACACCTAGATAATTAGCCAAAGTACGTGGCCCAAGTCCACGCATGCTTACCTAGTTATTTTTTCTAGTGTAAAAGACATTAGTTTAGTTCAATTTTTGCACTAGGATTTAGGGACCAGGATCGAATTGTTGATAGAAGAGCAAGTAATCTCTGCTACCTTTGCACCCTCTGGTTATCCTAGGCAAGAATATGAACACTCTCTATTCACAACTCACCATCTCCCTATAGTTGTTCACATAGATTAACTAGAAAAACTTGAAAGCGGCCCATATCCACGCATGTTTTTCTTTTGAGCATGGAACAATAGAAGATAGTTTAAATAGGGGATTTTGAAAAGGATCGTATCATATCCACACGTTCAAACTATGTGCTTCTTCACTTTCTGATCACACACATCCACACCCTAAGAAAAGTAAAGACACCTAAAACTAACTTAACAAAACTCACGAAGTTCTCCCCATAGGGGCCACAAAATAATTTATAGTCTAAGTTGGTATCAAGGGGGTAGGCATCCAATAAGCCGCCTTGGTCATTCTTCATATTGAAACATATAAGTTGACTTTTTAAGGAGATTTCAAATCCACCTATCAGCCCATGGAAAATAAAACCAGAGCATGGAAAAGACTCGATTCAGAGGGGGTTAGGCTTAGGTGAAGTGCATGCGGTATCAGTTGGGGCTACCTGACCCAACTGATACTTGGTACTATTAGCTGAGCTACAAAGAAGCCCAAGACTCGAACGCTCACGTGTGACGGTGGTGCTTAGTGGCAAAAATTAGAGAATCCTTTCCCTATAGGTGACGGTGCAGGAAAGCACTAGATCATCTACCCTTACCTTGGTGGAATTTCTTCAGTTGAATGGGGGCGCCGCCAGTTCCTTTGGGATGTTGTGCCAGCATTCGCAAGATATATTCTCAAGGCCCAGTTACATTTGAGTGTGTGAGGATCATTAGGTCTTCTAGGATTTGAGTATCATATGCAAACAATAAAAAACCATATTTTTTGATTGATCGATCACATAGGATTAATCTAAAGGGAAAATTTATTTTATTTTTTCATTGTTTTATGTATGTGATCAGAATTTTTCTTTGATCCTCTTAAATTTCTCCAAATCCATACCTAGTCAACACCAGAATGGACCCAACGGGACCTCATCGATATAGACGTATTTTGGAACTCCCCCCATTACTGGGAGGGGTTCCAGGTCTTTCGCCATTTAGGCATCAAATACAGAACACTACCACCCTTATTGGTTCATCCTTTATCGGGGCATATTTAATTGGGAACCTTAGTGAGTCTCCCAACACCACACCAGTGAACACCACCATAGGGTCACCACACACCACTCCTCCCACAACCCCTAGCTGGAAGAGGAGTGCTACCCATTTGGGAAGCCAGTTGAATGCACGGCAGGGTACATCACTGACAAACCCTATCCCTAAGCAGAACATCGTGTTTTCACAAAATGCAATGGATAAAACCTCACATTCACCTTTTCTAGCTTCATTAAATATACCAAATTTAACCAAGTTGACAAACGATCCCATTGCGCACAACCCCATATGGCCTCCCATGCCCACAAATCTCCCTTTGGACATTCCAAAATTTGGAGAGAAGCAAGCGGAAGACCCCGGAAATCATGTTACGAATTTCCACCTATGGTGTTCATCGAACAACATCATTGATGATACTATTCGACTAATACTGTTTCAATGCACTCTAATCAGAGTGGCAACGAAATGGTATGTGGAGCAAACATCTGCTACACATGGAACCTTTAGCGCTCTTGCCACTGCGTTCCTGACCTATTTTTAGTTACCCATCCACCACAATTCCGGAATGGAATTACTAACACACTTTAGGTGTAATATTCCCAATTAGGTTTTAGCTATTTGGAATATTATATGTTGCTTCTATTCATAGTCTAGAAGAATAAGTGGGGTTGGGAGACCCTTAAAAATATTTAGTAGGAATAAACCACTTTTAGTATGAATGTGGATCAGTTTAGATAGTCAAAATAAAGCCACCTTGGGTGTGAAAGGGGGGAATGCATGTAGATTGTGTCAAGGTTGACCAAATCAAACAACGATGCCAAAGAAGAGAGTGGAGCTAGTGGGGACAACGGAGTTTTGGGGGAGGAGTCTTTGCATGGAAGTAACCTCATAAATGAGTGGGTCCAAGGGTGAGGAAGCTCACCAATAATATAAGGGAAGGGATGGTAGCCATGACATCCATTCAGAATATTTTTTATGTTTGAGTCTTATGAATTATTTCATGCTTTAGTTGTTTAGCTGAGTTTGTTGTACTGTTTAGTACAAGGGAATTTCCATGCGGGAATCCCACACTCTATCTTGGAGGACTTGAGAAGGAAATCTAAGAGGAGTATTCTGATCTTCATTTCCACCATCTGGCATTGGGCCAAGCAGTCACCTATAGCCACAATGTAGTGTCCTTGAGGAACTGCATTATTTCTCATGGTGTTGCAGTGGAGGGGTGCAAAACCCTGTTTATGAGCTAGTTTCCTAGTGAAAGGAGAAGCCTTTCACTTGAAAAGATATGGAGGAGAAGTTACAACCATATCTTTGTCATTTCATCCATTTTTCATCATAGCTTTAATGATACAGTGTGATTCAGCCATAGAGTTTCCGTTTGCACTTTTTGCATCTTGTGTATTTTAGGAAACCCTTGCCAGGTTATCTTGGGATTGTGTTTGAGAGACTAGTTCTCCATTTTCAGCTCCTTTTGAGTAATATATCAAAAGATCCATTCATATCTATTTTCTTGTACCAGTAACCCTCATTGGGCCTACACTATCATGTATTCCAACATTTCTCTATTGCAGCATCCCTTGGGATTCTAGTATTTATGGGCTTTGGAGGCTTTTTTTCCTATTTTGAGTGATTTGTTCCTCAACACATTGTATATTTTGCTGCTCTAATACATAATCTAATGGATATATGATTTTCTTATCTGTTTTGCATCCTTATTTGCTGCACATTTCAATTTGGTGTTAAATATTGTTGTCTTTCCTAATTTGGAATATTACAGTGGTATCAGAGCTCTAATATTGGCTCAACTTGTGGGGCAATACATCTATGGCCATGGAGGAGAAAGAGATCCCAAAACTTCTTCTTCAGACCATGTAGAAAATTTCAAAAGATATCAAGGAGATGAGATTTGAAAGACAGAAGGAATCCCCTAGAGGGTTTCACCATGGAGAAAGCTCCAACACCTCACATTTATGGTGGGAGAAATCAGTAGCACAACCTTCTTCACAACGCTCCACTATGCCCAAATTCCTATCATTGGAAGGTGAGGAAGGAGGGCCTTTGAGGGAATAAACCCTTGGTGACTATGTTGTGGAATATGAATCTCAATCCCAGAGGTTCAAGGAGCATTTGAACTTTCAGGAGTTCTGTCAGATCAAGGATTGAAGGAGATCCTTCAATCACCATAAAAATGGAAGGTACATGCAGAACCAAGATCTACATCACAATTTGGGAAAATTATTTTTTCCCTCTTATAATGCATCACCCAAGTGCACAACTAAGGCTTGGGTAGAAAAGTTGGATACTTACTTCCAACTCAACAGAGTTTTATAATTGGAGGCTATCAAAATAACAGTGCTGCACCTAGAAGGTGAGGCACATGAGTGGTGGTTTCATGGATTATATACACTTGGGCATGCTAGTATCACTTCATATTCAGACTTCACCCGAAGGTTGGTGGAGAGATTTGATCCTAGGGATCCAAAATCACACTTTGTGTGGATAACCAAGCTCAATAAATTAGGAGATTCAGAAACTTATAGCTCTGAGTTTCTAAAAATTTTAGTCATGGTATCTGACCTCACTATGACCAAGAGAGTATGCATGTTCATTGATGGGATGGTTGAACCATTGCATGGGTTGGTGAAATATACTAGACCAACTATGCTCCAAGAAGATATGGAGAGGGCTAGGGACCTACAACATGCTTTAACCAAGTCAAAGGGTCCTTTTCAGCGAAATATCTCCTCTTACAGAAAGGAGGGTCGGGAGAAGAAATCCCTTGATAATGACCGGAGGGATCTAAGGAAGAAGAAACTTTTTTTCAATTGTCCGGAGCCATGGGTATCAAACCACCAATGTGTTGTAGGGAAGGCACATTGTATTGGGATATTTTCTAACGAGGAGAAGGAGACCAGTGCTGTAGCAGCAGGAGGAGGTGCACCACCCATGGGATATGTAGTGGGAGAATTTGCTCCAATGGGAGGAACTCTTGCAGCTTTTAGGGGAGTTCCCAAGTATCTAACTTTAAGGGTTAGAGGCACTATTCTGGGGCAAAGAGTATTAGTATTGGTAGACAGTGGAGCTACCCATAAATTTTTTGACACACAGTTGGTGCAAAGGAGGGGAATTCACATAGAATATTTTGAGGGTTTCCCAGTTTTGGTTCTGAGAGCTAGAACCATGCAGTGTGCCAAATATGTTCGGGCATTAACCATCACTATGGGGACCTACACACTGACAGACCACTTCTTTGTGGTTGATATTCCAGACACCAATGTGATATTGGGTGTCTAGTGGTTAATCACCTTAGGGAAGGTTACCACAGACTGGGAAACATTGGAGATGGAATGGACAGTGTTAGCCCCCTATAAATTTTTTGACGAGCAAACAGGGGACTAAATTGTTTTTGAGCCTTCAAGGAATGCATTTTTCCTGAAAAAACATCATCCTTGAAAGACTCTTCATGGCCTCTACCCTTTGATTATTTCCCTCTGCTATTCTTAATCCAATAAGCCTCATTGATTGTGAAACATTGTGCCCCAAGAGGCCTTCATTTGCCCCTTGTGCCCCTGCAGATTTCTCCATTTCATCCCCTCTTCCTATTTTTCATAACCTCCCTTTTTACCCCAAAATCCCTCCCCTAATCCTTCTAAACCATCCCAAAATCCCCTTTAAACCATACTCACACCCATGTTTGGTTTAAAAAACCCCTCATTCCCTTTATCGTTACCCTTTCCTAGCCCCAAATTGCATTAAAAAGGGCCGAAAACCCACATTTGAAAATATATAAGGTTTAGCCCCTTTGGCCAGCCCCCAAAACCGTTTTCCCACGTGACCTGTGCACTAGAGCCTGGCACTAGCCTGAAGGCACTTATCGCAAATATGTATCGGGAGTGTCTTGAGCCGTCGATCTATACCGATCAGACGGTCGTCGCGACCTGCATAGCATCCGTCGCCCGCCCCCTTCACCGCCCCGATCACATATCCACCGTCCGTTAATCCAAAAATCAACGGTTAGTAGCTTACCCGCCCCGGTGGTCCCCGCGCCAAAACACTGTTCCGAAACTAGCGGTATCTATCGCACCGCGTTTGGAGGTTGAGCGGTATTTTCCATTTCATAATGATTCCATTCATCGCATGACGTGTGGCCCCCAGCACTGTTCAGAAACCGCTCCCCATCACGCGTTAAATTTCGGCGTTTGACCCGACGCGATATTCCCGTACACCGTCCGATCTGAAGCCGTTAATCCAACGACAATCGCACCACAAAGCTGCATGGGGGATAATCCAAGGCAAGCAGTCCCATGGCCCACCATCTGTCACCCTCTGATGCGCTCTCAACCGTCGATCTCCTCCTAAGATCGAACGGTCTAGATTTAATGCATGCTCGCCATTGACTCAGTCCTGCCACGTCACCCATTCCACGTGTTTCATCACAATGTTCGTCCGTCCCCTTTATAATTCATGCAAAGGTCAAATCTTAATGTTTTACGTAAACTTTCCATCTCACCGCTCTCCATATACATCTCACACTGTTCCATGATGTTTTCCTCCACATTACCTCCTGCGTTCATCATCCTCATCCATGTTATGCCACCATTTTCAATATCTCCACTGCATCCGCCCACCCCATATATAGTTTTCTTAACAGGTTTTCGTGTTTTGCAGGGTTACAGGCCAGTGGAAAACCACCATGATTCACAGTCTCTATTACAGTGACAAAGAAAATAGGGAAAGCCATGTGCAGAGATCGAATTTATGAAGAAAGGCCTGGGAAGGTGTTACGACATGACTTTCATTAAAGGAACAAGGTTAAACTCTGTAAAAATTTTCCAGAGACATTAATGGAGCAGGCAGAGAAATATCAGTAAATGACCAAGGAATTAAATCATCAGTATTGAGGATTTTAAGCCTTAATCCAGGGTTTATAAGGTAAAGGTACCATATCGAAGACATTGTGGATCTCTCAGAAGGTCCAATGCACAGAAAACCATATTAGCAGAGTTTTGACATCAGCAAAACTTTCTTCCATAAAAGGACAAGGTGCCCATACCGTATGCATTCTATACCGTGTTCTAGGGAGATTTGCGGCCCTGACAACAGTCCTACGCTATCAGGTGCATTGGTTACACAGTATGGCAGACCCTAACATCATTTTTCTACCTTTTTTTTTAATTCACCAGAGTACTGCAAAAGTACTACAACAAAGTACATCAAAGACATACCTGGAGTAAATGCAGCTTGACGAAGACCACTCTTTCATCCAAAGAGTACTGAAGATAAATGCCCAGAATTTAAAACAGAATGGGGCCTTGGCCCTCTTCCTCTTCTGAGTTTTAATGCTATATTTAGTTCTCTGTCTACCTCCTCAGTCTCTTTCATCTATAAATTTTATGAAGAAAATCATTGTAAAGGTTGTTGATCGGATATCTGTGAATTGCAAGCTGTTTCTTTTGAGACATGTTCTCTGTGTAAAGTTGTAAGATAGGCTGAGGAAGATGTTTTCAGACTGAATATCAAGCTATTGGTAATTTTGTACTTGACTGGTGTTGCTCTTTAATATGACAAGCACATTTATTTGGATCCTGATTTAAAGCAGCGGTGATGTTTTTCTCTCTCTGTCTACGTTCTCCTTTTTAGTTCATTACATTTCATTTCTGCTGGCTTGCATCAGAAATTTGGCATAGGATTTACCCTTGTTAGGTACCCTATGTTTCTTCTCTCCTTGCCTTCAATGTTTTCTGCTGTATGTGTTATCTGAGGATTGATTTCAAACTAATTTAACTAGTGTAGTGGTTCCATATGCTGCTAGCTTATGTATGAATTAATAGATTTGTTCTTAGATGTTCTTGTTAGGCTTTAATTGAATGAATTGGGAAACTGGGAGTTTAGAACTCTGTCTCCGTCTCATTAGGGTCCTTTTCAATTAATTGAGCCTTTCTAAGTTCCCTTAATTTGGAGGCCAAAGCATTGGGAGTTCAAAGTCTCTCTCTGATCTCAGGTTTCCAACTTTGTGTTCTAAATCTTTAATGTTTCCTTGTCTGAAGAGTTAGCCTTTAAGTTTTGGAACACAGGTAGTCCAATGGCATGTCCTGTCCCTGGATCTGATTTCTAAAGGTCACCTTGAAGGTTTCCTTTCTTTCACCTTCTCTCTACCTTTTCATGCCACACTATCATCTTTAAGATCCAATGCTTTAGATGACTAGCCCAACTGAAAGCCTGTGTATTGAATAGCAAGTAAACCCTTTCCTGACTCCATTGCCCAATGGTCTTGAATTTTCTCTGAAATCATCCCTCCTTTTCCTAAAACCCTCTTTGCTCTTCCTTGTCTTATATTGAACCCTTCTTTCCTGATTCCCAACAACCAACCAAACAAAATCAAACAAACAAACCCTGTGCCTATAACTAACCTAATATCCTAACACTGAGCTTCAAAGACATAAAACCTTCACTTATATAGAGATATCCCTCTCTGGACCTAGGAGGGCTAGATCCTGAGGTCTAAAAGTGGTTCTGATGTTTTCTCATCGTTTGGTCATGCCAACCTGGCCAAAACATGGGAACCCAAACAGACAGAAAAAGGGAGTGGTAAACATCATAAAATCAAAGGCATACACACCTATCCACCACAGATTGTCTCAGCACACAGGATGGAAGCTTATTTGCATAGAGGGGGCATAGAGTGGGTAGTAGAACTATGTATGTCAGAAGCAAGGAGCAAGGATTCATAGTATTTTGAGATATCCCACCTGGGAGACCTCCTCACCGAGGATTTGAGCACACTATTGAGTTGGAGCAAGGGATCCAATCATTGATCACCACACCCTAAAGGAATCCCAAAGCCTACAGGGATGAGATTGAGAAGGTCATTCAAGAGCTTTTGGCCATAGGAAACGTTCGGCCTAGCACCAGTCCTTTTGCTTCTTCAGTGATCTTGGTGAAGAAGAAGGATGGCACATTGAGGATGTGCATTGATTATAAAGCTTTGAACAAAAACACCATGAAGAACAAATACGCAATTCCTAGGATCGATGAATTGATGGATGAGCTAAGAGGGTCCAAGTATTTCTATAAAATTGATTTGATATCGGGGTATCATCAAATCAGAGTGAGGGATGAAGACATCCCCAAGAAAAAATTTTGGTGTCACTATGGCCACTTTGAGTTATTGGTAATGCCTTTTGGGCTAACCAATGCTCCAGAAACATTCCAGTCTTGCATGAACCACATTTTCCATGGTCACTTGCGGAAGTTTATATTGGTTTTTTTATGACATTCTCATTTACAGCCACACATGGGCGGAGCATTTGCAGCATATTGACATAGTATTACGCAGTATTAAAGAGTAGCAGTTCTATGCTAAGCTCTCTAAGTGTGAGTTTGGGCTCACAGAGATGCTCTATCTTGGCCACATAGTTGGAGTGGATGGGGTGAGAGTTCATGAAGAGAAGATTTGTGCTATCAAAGATTGGCCCGAGCCAAAGAATGTCACAAAACTCTAGGGGTTTGTAGGCATCTGTACATATTACCAGAAGTTTGTAAAAGGGTTCTCTCAACTAGCAGCACCACATAAAAATATAACTAAGAAGGGAGATTTCAGTTGGATAGACACAACGCAGAGAGCGTTTGATAAGCTCAAGGAGGTGATGAGTAGCTGCCCAATATTAGTTCTGCCAGATTTTACCCAACCCTTTGTGTTGGAATGTGATGCTTCGGGAGAAGGCATTGGAGCGGTATAGATGCAAGGGGGACACCCCATAGCTTTTGAGAGTCAGAATTTGCTGCCACATGAGAGGCTATGCCCCATCTATGATAAGGAGATGCTGGCTATTATGCATGCTTTAGCCAAGCTCCGACAATATTTGGTGGGTAATATATTATGAGTGAATATTGATCATAATAGTCTTTGGTTCTTTCTTGAGCAGAAGCATCTGCAGGCGAGGCAACAGAAATGGGTGAGTAATATCAAAGCATATGAATTTGACATAGAATATGTCAAGGGGAAGATTAATGTAGTGGCAGATACTCTATCTCAGAGGCCAACAACGCTATCTTTGATGAGCATGGATACAAATTGGAAGGCCTAGTTTCTATTGGAATACTCCAAATACCAATTTGCATGTGAGATCATAGATGGATTGGTGACCAATGAGAGGTATAGAGTGATGGATGAGGTCATCTATTACCGAGATCGGGTCTTCTTGGCTAGAGATTCTAAGTTCGAGAAGAAGATTTTGCAGACATCACATGATTCACCACTTGTGGGGAATCAAGAATTCACCAAGACATACCAAGCTATTTGGGAGAGATTCTCATGGAAGGGTATCAAGGATGATGTGCTCCAACACATGAAGGAGTGTTTAGTTTTCTAGCAGAACAAAGGAGAGCACAACCATCCCGTAGGATTATTGCAGCCACTCCCTATTCCAGATGGAAAATGGGAAAGTATCTCCATGGACTTCATCACTGGTCTACCTACAACTCAGGGTAAGGATTGTATCTTTGTAGTTGTTGATCAACTAACAAAGTATTCACATTTCTTTGTTATTTCTACATGATACTGCTTCACAAGTAGTTGAGCTCTTCTTTAGAGATGTGTTTAGACTTCATGGTCTCCCAAAGACCATAGTCAGTGATCGGGATAGCCACTTCATGGGTGGCTTTTGGCAAGAAATTTTTTGGTTAGTGGGTACTGAGTTAACATCAAGTACCAGCTATCACCCACAAACCGATGGAAAGACACAAATAGTAAACAAGTGGTTGGAAGGCTACTTGCGAAACTATTTTTTGGGGCAGCAGAGAGCATGGCTGCACTGGCTCCATTTGGAGGAGTATTTCTACAACACAACCTTTCATATGTCCATTGGCATGACCCCATTTTGAGCCCTTTATGGGTATGTGTTGAGGCCTCAGAAATAGGCGGCGACAACAAAGGGGATAACCACCTGGTTTAGACCTTAAAGAAGTTCCTTTTCTGTTTTGGATAGTGGCTCCGACTGGGTTTAATGGGACTAGTTTCCCAGATTTGGGTTTTTGTATGACTATTGGATTTCTCTCAAAAGATTTTCATAAAGAATTACAAAATCTAAAACAAATTTCTTCTAGAATGCAAAACTTTGAATTAATTCTAATCTAATCTAACCTGGGATAGTACCAATTTTATGCAATCTAAAATGATATCTATTCAATCTGTGATGATTTAGATCATCACAGATTTAATAGGATTAATACTTTTGTAAGATGGTTCTCTTGAGAAATAGTTAATCAAAAGAATATGTAAAATATATCGCATATATCTGATGATCATATATAAAATAAACCAATTTCTATATTTATATCATACAATAGTGCAAATGATATTTCAAACAGAAATAATCGATTTCTTATATAATTCATGAAAGCTAGATTCATCACTAATATTCAAAACAGAATAACCACACATGATAATAGTACCAGATGTTGTCTTGTTCATCTGACCAGTGGTAATAGGCCACATTCAAATCCTCTACCAATAAGTCTTTCAAAGAATACAAAAGTGAATCAACAGTGATCAACAAAATGATATATAATTGAAAAGGCCGTGTTCCATTATTTTATCAAGGCATATACAAACTTACTTACAAGAAAGCATTCTTTGTAAATGTTCTCAATAAAATTCATCCTTCTCTAAATGCATGAGAAGGGTTTAAATAATATACTAACTACTTAAAAAAAAATAGATTATACAAAATATCTTATGAGTTGGTTTCAAACAACCTTCCTCATCCTTAGTATCTACTTGCTAAAAATTTAAATTATAAAAAAATAAAACTAACTAATAATCATGCCTGATGACAAGTTACTACTAGTTGTGCTTTTCTTCTCACAAATGTCGGACATCGGTTGAACTTGTGGAGGTTTTCTGAACTTTGTCTTCATTTGTACAGCAAATATAGCGTCTAGTAAAAGTGGATGTATTCAATGTATAGAATTCAGAAAATAGTTTAGTGTCATGATCTGACTGTGAGGTTTGACGAATAGCTTCCAATATGCTTCCCAATCAGTTTTTTTTAGCTGTGTAAGTGCTTCTTCACGGATTTGACCTGCGTCTTTCCAACTTTGTTCTAAATATTTGATATCAGGAAAATATTTGAGATTTCCTTCTTTAATGAGCCCAGAAGTATGTAATATGTGGTTAATAATTTTGACCATATTCTTTGATATACCTGCTGCTCTAGCTATGGCCAATTCTGCCTGTTTCACTCGTGTATCCCAGTCTATAAAAAGAATATCTTTGAAAGTCTCCTTGATATTTGGGAGATCTGAATTTCTCCCTTATTCTGAATCCCATTCAATATAATCAGAGATTTTGGTATTGAGTTCATTGAAATCAATTCTTTGATCAATGACTGTGTTTGTCAACTATCCACTAATTTCCAAGTGTGGAATTATATTTGTCATTTGTACAAAAAACAGGTTTTTTTGTTTTGAGAGTAAGGCACTTAATGCTGATGCTTCTTTTATGAATTCCTCTCCAGTAGGAATTCCTTCATATTTGGTAAGATCTTCTCTCAATTTTTCAATCAATAATTTTTTGCTAGATAAGTCATTTTTATGACTTATCTTAAGCATTTCCATCTCTTGCTGTACTCTGAGGAGTTGTTGTTCCACTTTATGATGTAAACTGTTTCTTTCTTCATCTAGCTGTTGTTGTAGTTCCATGATTTTTTCATCTTTTTCTTGGACCAAAATATATACTTCTACTGCCTTATCCACTGTTGCAGTGGTGTAGGCACCAGTGAATTGAGATAGACGAGTTAAATTTTCAATTGGATTTGATGGAGTATCTTTCCATACTACTTCCATAACTTCATTTCCCGGAGGTGTTTCAATCCTTCTTCTTTTCCTCTGTTTCCGTACTACAACTTTATGAAGAGGGTTGTAGAATACATCCAGTGGGGGAATATCAGTGACTTTGAGGATAATATCGTCAGTAGGTTTTGCAGGAATGATTTCTGTGTCTTGGGAGATTATCTCAGGAGTTTCAATGATTTCTTTTGTTGAAACTATTTGTCCCTGTGGAGTCTGAAATTCTGTATTTTTTTGTGAAGATGATGCCTCTAGAGTATCTGTTAATGTATTTCTAAATGAAGTACATATTTTATCTAATTCAGTTTTATTTTGTGAATTTGATTGTTCTTCTCTGATTTCTTGGCTTTATTTAGTTGTATAACTGGTAATCAAAACATCTTGAGGGATCCGTCTGACTCTTTGTTCTCTGAATTCATTGAATTTATGTATTTCTTCTGGATTCAGGTTCAATTTGAAAATTTTTAGGATTTCTCAAAAGTCCCAACAGATTGCAAAATATCCTCAAATCTGTCATCAGTGTGTACAATAGGTTTGAGTTTGACCGACAGATTAAATTTGTTAGCAATCTTTTCTGGGTCGATCTTCCTGGAGGGTAAAACGGGGAGCTTCAAAATTTCAATATTCTAACATTCTTTCAATTCGTGATTAAAATTGCTGAGTGTGAATGAACCACATGAAATTACGAAACTTGGCCATAAAGAATTCTTACTGTCTTTCAAAGATTTAGTAAGTCCATTACCAACAGTTTGGTAAGCGACTTCTCTTGCCATCAACTTATCTGAAACATATAAAGGAAGAATATGCGGGGGAGCGGAAATTCCAAAAATTCTGATATATGAAAATGATTCTTCAAAAAAACATCTACCTATCATTTGAAGGTCTACTAGGGCTTCCTTAGTGAACCTAGGGCACACTGTGTCAAACATAAATTGATGTAACGGTAATACAACTCCATAACACAGCCTATGGAAATGTGGTGCATAATTATGCTCCGATATCTCTTTATGACTAAAATGTATTGGGGTAGGATCTTCAGGAGTCTATTTCCATCCCATAACTGGAAAGTTGGTAGAAAAAAAGATGGCACTAAAAATACACACACTCATAAAAAATTGGGGAACAGATTTGGAGGAGGAAGTTCTGGTTTGGCGATATTCATTAATTGCCTTAACTAGATTCTCAGAAAGGATAGTCATCTAATTCATTATGAGAAATTAACACAGGGGTCAATTAAGGGAAGCCAATTTATGGAGAACTTGGTATTATCAGGTAGACCATATAATCTGCATAGCATTGCTGTTGCAAAATTATAAGGATTTGCAAGTGATGTGATAGGATATATACCAGTTTTCTCATATTTGAACTTGTTGTCTAGTTTCCTCCAACCTTGAATTGCCTTGAACGATTCTTCATTTTTCTTAGCAAACTTTGCAACAAACTGACTGTTGTAGGTGTCTTGCGGGTCTGACAACTTATACATGATTTTCATATCTTCGGGTCTGAAAGAACCTAGAATCTCATCTTTGCGGGTTCTTAACTGTCTTTCTTTGATTATTGAATTGTCAAGCACCCACCTAATCATGTCAGTATATGGAAGAAGTGTAGCTCTTGCTGCTATCCTATGGAGGAAAGAGCATGCAATATCTTCGAACTGTAAATTTGAGGGTGTCGCATCATCGAAAGTCGCCGTTACTTCTACTACTTCTGGCTCTTCGTCTTCAAGTATAGTGTAAATAACTTTCCACTTAGTAGCTCCTCCATCGGTAGTGCAGACAGTATCAGAGACTATAGGCGTCATTCATGTTTGTTCAAGTTCTGCAACAATCTGTTTGTCGTGTTTTTTAATCACTTTGCGGATGGAAATATCTTGAAAGGAAATCCCTATCAAAGACAAAGTAAATGATCAAATGATGGAAGATCTATTGAAGTGATCTATTTTGAAAGAAAAATCTAGGAAACAACTATATTATTAATTAATCATAACGAATCAATAACTGTTTACATTGGGATGATAAAACATAATTACTATTTCCTGAGATGATTTATATTTGCGTAAAAAATTTATTCAAACCCGTCAAATCCATCACATCGCGTCCTTTAAACCTGTCTTAATGAGACATATTTACCTTTTGTTTGTGCGATATGCGATTTCGCGATATCGCGAAATCGCAATATCGCAGAAGTCGCAGTATCGCAATATCGCGGAATCAGAACTTTATTAAGAATTTCTTAAAGTTGTAAAACAAAAATCCACGATATGCAATTTGTAATGTCGCTTGCGAAACCTTAAATCTGCGATTGAAAAAGCGGGATTTCGATGTTTTATTATTTTAACATTTTAATAAGAAAATATTTATGCGAAAATGTGATTTGCAATAAGGATGTTTTATTAATTTCTTTTTGTTTTCTTTTTGTATTTTTTATTTAATAAAAGCGGTGATGTTTTTTGGAGTTTTGATTTTTATCAATAACAAAAATATATTTTTTAAGGAGGGTCCCTATTTCTTATTTATCAAAGGTCTACATTATTTTGAAAATAAAAATGGGGGTAGTTTTTTCATAGCACAACAATTGGCCATTCACTTGGGAGAACCAGATATCTCTGATTGGTTTATTTTGATATTTCTAAACTTTCAAGACAAGAAAAAGATATATAAAATAAAAATAATATGATTCATGAATTAAAGAGTAAATTTTCAAAACATAATCTATTTACCTATTTCGTTTCTTCTTAATTAACCCATTTAGTGATAATACATAGGTATCTATATCATTCAGTACTTAGATTTAAAAAGATAAAGTAGGTATTCTCTAAAATTGGTTTCATATATTTTTACTCATTTATCACAGATAGAGCCACTGTTGCCAGCAGGTGTTTATAGCCTCGAAAGGGTTATCTTTTAACCAATAATGATTCATGGTCCCATCCTAATTTGATTTCTTATTTCAAAATATAATTTTGACATATCGCTAAATTTCTTTTTCTTGATACATTTTCAAAATCATTGTCCAGGTTTGGTGGCCTGATAATGACAATGTCATTCACTGATAGTAATCTAGACTGAACAAGCTGGCTCGTGATGAGACCCCTTGTCTATTGATTTTTATAATCTTGTAGCTATTACACTGTTATAGTATGCAGTATTGGTAATATCAGTCTATATTATTTCTCTATGATCATGATAAACAAACTCGTGGTGAGACTTATTTTTCTTTTGAACTTGTTCATTGTATATATTTCTTTTCTTTTTTGAATTATACTTTAAAGAAGAAATTTTATCAGATGGGATGAATCATTAGCTCGTTTAAGAGTTATGGATGATAATTATAGAGTTGGTAGATACCTTTTTATAGAGAATCCTTGCTAAGTTAAAAATTTCCTTTTCTGACTGATACATAATAACTATATTTTATGATATCATGAGTCTTTTTAGAAAGTAAATGTCTTTAGTAAATTTCAAAACATTTTAAAAAAATAAAGTTTATTCAATTCTCATATTTATAGTCATCTTTTTACTTTACTTGTTTATAAAAGCAAAATATCAAAATAATTTATCAAAAAATTTGAAAATTTGAATCAACCAAAAAAGATGCTATTTTCAACTTTTATTTTCCTAAAGCGAAAATAAAATTAAAAAAAAACTCGATTTCCTAAGAGAAATATTTTTTGAGAATTTGACCATTTACAGGCAAGGAATCTTTCTTACCTGATAAATCTTGCAACAAAAAGGTGGATAAGCCTATTTTTTCAATGATTTGAAATGGACGAAGCCATAATATTTGGAATTTGGTATGCTTACCTTTTTCCTCATGTGCCTTATCCCATTTCAAAAAAATATATCCTATTTCAAAAAAATTTGAACTAGTGGATGATGTGTCAAATGAGGTTTTCACTATTTGTTGATGATGAGCATGTATAGCTTTAGCTTTTTCTCTCTATTCTTCCATTTTAAAAATTTTATTTTGTCTAAGTTGAAGGGAATTCGAAGGATTTTCATCAATAAACTTCACTAAAGAAAATGATGGTGTTGTTACGTTTGTGGGTAGAACTGCTTCTTTCCCATATACTAACATGAATGGAGAAGTACCTATTGAGGCTTTATGGGTGATTCTATCTACCCAAAGAGAAAATAATAGTGCTTTGTGCTAATTTTTATGATTTTGTTCTATAGTTTGTTTGATGATTTTGATGAGGTTTTTATTTGTAGATTTAGCTAATCCATTACCTTGTGGATAATAGTTAGCTGAGTATTTTAATTTAAATCTCTTTTCAAAGAAAATTCTATCATGCCATTTCCGGAAAAGTAAGATGCATTATCAAATATCAAAGTTGATGGGAGACCAAACCTGGTGATTATGAACTGATAAATAAAATCTGTAATACTTTGCATATTAACCACCTTTAATAGGATAGATTCTACCCATTTTGTGAAATAATCTATTGCAGTTAGAATATACTTATGCTATTTAGAAGAGTTTGGAGTTATTTCACCTATAATATCTAACCCCCATTGTTCAAATGGTTGTTGGATATTTACTAGTTGTAGTGGAAATGTTGCTTTTCTTTCTCTTCCTACTGCAGTTTGACACACTTTACATTTTCTTGCGTATTCATGTGAATCTTTAAATAGAGTTGGCCAATAGTAGCCAGCATGTAGTATTTTATGAGCTGTGGTGTTTCCTCCGAAATGACCTCCAGCTGGTCCATCATGTAATTCCTGCATCACTTTTTCAGCTTCAGTTTTTTCTAAACATCTTAATAATACAAAATCACAATTCTTCCTAAATAACACATCATCTATAATTTTATATTGATTTTCTTTAAGCCTTAGAGCACGCTTTGTTGTATACTTGAGATATAATGGATAATATCCATTTTTTAAGAAAAATTTCAAATCATCATATTGTGACTGAGAATTGTTTAGGCTTACCTTGGACAGTTGTATTTCATTTGATTGATCTTCTTCTGTTGGTAAATGAGAGGCTCTAGTTAACATCCTGCAAATACCTTGTCCTTTAACAATTTTAGCAGGATGTATCTCTACATCATATTCTTGAAGTGAGGTAACCCAATTTTCTCTCTTCTCTCCTACTTCTCATTGGATTAATCATTTCCTTACTGCTGAGTAAGGTACTATTATTTTAGTATGCATTTTTAGGAGAAAAGGTCTAAAATGTTTCAAAGATTTAAATACAACATAAGCTTGTTTTTCCACAAATGAATAATTCAACTCAGCACCTTGTAGGTTAGAACTAAAAAAACGCAATTGGTGCTTCAATGTTTTGATCGTTTAGCTGTGTCAAAATTGTTGTGTATGATGTATCAGAAGAAAATGTATATAATACAAATGATTTAAGAAAATCAAGAGTTATTAAAGAGGGAGCTTCAATGATGGCTTTCTTAATCAAATCAAAAGAATTTCTCTCTTCTTTTCCCCATTTAAAAATTGATTTTTTCTTGATCATTGATTGCAGGGGTAAGATGATTTGGGAAAACTCGGCAACAAACCTTTTTATGAAATTAATTTGTCTTTTATTATGTGGTAAAGGGATTTTTTCAATTTCCTGAATCCTATCAGGGTCAATATGGATTCCTTTTTTAGAAACAATGAACCCTAATAATTTACCTTCTGATAAGGCAGAATAACATTTTTTTGGATTCAAGGAAATACCGAATTATCTACATCTTTCAAAAATGTGTTTTAGTTGATTAACATGAGATTTCTTCTATGCTTACAGTAAACAGTAATATCATCTAAGTATACAACAACTGAGCTATTGATTAGTCCTCTGAAAGCTATATCCATAGCACGCTGAAATGTAGCACCAACATTAATCAATCCAAAAGGCATTTTTTTGGTATGCGTATGTTCCCCATTTTGTTCTAAATGTTGTCTTTAATCTATTATCCAGATGTACCATAATATGATTATATCCTAAAAATCCGTCGAGAAAATACATCAATTCAGATCTTGCAACTGACTGCAATATCTGTTCCATGGTAGGCAAGAGAAAATTATCTTTTTGGCAAGCTCTATTCAAATTTCTAAAGTCTATTCAAATCCTAATGTCTCCATTATTTTTTTCTAACTGGGACCATGTTTTACACCCACTTCAAATGTTTAATAGGAAAAATGACTTTGGATTTGAGCATTTTATTTAATTCAGATTTAATTTGACTTTCTAAATTTGGATGGATTTTTCTAATTTTATGTTGAACAGGCTTATCATATGAGGTCATAGGTATGGTGTGTTGAATTATGGAAGTATCATATGTCTTAAGATCTAAATAATCCCATGCAAAGATATCTTTATATGTTTTTAACAACTTAATAAATGACATCCTTTCTTCAAGTTTTAAACCGAGACCTAAGTTGATGTTTTGAGGTTTTTCTAGTGTACCAAGATGATCAATTCAAATTTTAGAGTAGAACTCTGTGTTTTTGAATTGGTAGTCTTCTTAAACCTATATTTCAAATCACAGAGATCTTCCATTTTGACTACATATTAAGGAATTGGATTTGTATTTTGTTTATCCTCAATCTGTAAATCATGTTCATGTTCATCTACGATTTGACCTTCATAAGCTCTGTCTGATGTAAGAAAGTTTACTATATCTACAACATTGTTCAATACTCTCCAATTTGTTACATTGTCAGGAATGGAAGGCCTAAAAATTAATTCAATTGAAAATCTGTCTGGGCTAAATTCTTCTGATGGTATAATTCTAGATGCTATATTGGCAAGTAAATCAACACTTGCATTTTGTAATCTGGGAACTGTGGAGATACTAAATGCAGTTAAATTAGAAGTAATATTCTGAGCTAATGTTTGATAATGTTTCAAATTTCCAAAAATACAATGAATTTTATCTCTAACTTGTGTAACAATTATTTCAGAATCTCCATATACTTGCAAATATTTAACATTCATTCCAATAGCTTTATACAAGCCTTGTATCAATGCTTCATATTCAGTGGTATTATTTGTGCATTTAAATTCGAGTCTGCAAGCTAGAATTGTATTCTCTCCTTGTGGATTGATTAAAACACAACCTTTTCCTGCACCATCTTCTGATTTTGAACCATCAAAGTATAGAGTCCAAAATAAATACTGTTTTAGATTTTGATTGCTAAAATTAATGCATCGAGAAGTGTCTGTTTGAGAAAAGTTTTCAATTTGAGAAATAGCAGTGTTTGTTACAAAAGGTGAAATCTGGGAATTGAATGATCCAAGAAATGATTCAGTTGAATAATTTCCAATAATATTATTGGTGAAAGCTACAGGTTCATTTTCTTCTTCTAGTTCGGTGACTGTATGTTTCATAAATTTTTCATGTTCAACTCGGATTTGATTTGGTTTACCATTGTATGGTAACCACATGTGCAACCAATCGGTAGCAAAATATCCTTGTAACTTTTCAGACAAATCCCTACTTAAAATATGACCATAAAATTCACAGATTTCTGCGACCAAAATATCAATTACTTGCAGCACCTTTGGATTGGATGATAATCTAATGGATACTGACAGCGTTTCTCCAATAACTTCGACTCTTGTTCTATCCAATTTAACTATATGTACAACAGATTTTTGAGGAGTGATGTTCAATTTTGTACACACTATTCTTGGCATGATATTTGAAGAAGCTCCTGAATCAATAAGACAATTATGAACATTTTTGTTGAAAATCTCATAAGTCAAAAGTAAAGGAGGAGTGTGAGAAATAGATATATCACGAATTAAGACAAGATCATTAGGATTTACTTTATTTGGGGATGATGGAGGTTTTCCCATATCTTTAGAAGCTTGGGCTATAACTGGTGGTTGTATAGGATCTACAGGAATTGCCTTGAGTTCTCTAAGTAAAATTTTCTGTTGTTATTTGAGTTTGGTCATTTCATGTAGTGAAATATTTGCTTTGGTATTTTTCATATCTTCAACTATATTGTATTCCACTGTATCTGAAACTATCAAGGTTTTAGAAGTAGTAATAGGATCAGATGAGATAGGATCTGTTTGGATAGTTTTAAATCTTTTGACTGCTGTTTTCTCCTTTGTGGGGGTAGATTTTTGTTTCTGACTTGATATAGTTGAATTAGGAGAAGATTTGCTTCTAGTAGAAATAGGCATAGCTTCTCTTTCTTCTTCTGAGGGAAGAATGAAATCCCATAACCCATTCAGTTCAAATTCTTCCTCAGACTCTGGATCTTGTTCAGATGGTGAAGGATCTTCATTATCTTGATCAGATTCAGCATTTGAAATCATATTTGGAGGCTGAGATGTTGAAGAAGGGTTTTTCTTAAATGGGTGAAATGATTTCTTAGGAGCTAAAGTTTCAGCAACCTGTTTCTTTATTTCAATCATGTCATTTGACATAGTCTTTAATACTTTTTGAAGACCTTCAAGATCAAATGGATCTTTCGAGACTTTATTTTTAGCATATTGATTAAATGTGACTTTCTTTGATTTCTTGTCTTCTATTTATGATCGTTTTTCTAATGCCAAGATTCTTTTCTCTACAGTGAGGGCTTCTTTCATGTTCTCTAAAAGGGTAGCTTTACCAGCTCTATCTACAAAAATAGCTATATTAGAAGGTAAGGAAGAAATATACCATTCTATTTGTACATCAACAGCTGGTTTGGAAGCAGTTGGGATCTTGTTTAATAACTTGTTAAATCTGGCATTGAAATCTTTGATCCTTTCACCTGAACTTGTCTTTAGATTGGAAAGGGCATTGATTAAAGATGCAACAGTTCTATCATCTCCAAATTTTGCAAGAAAAACTTGTTCAAAAGTTTCCCAATCGGAAATTGATCCTGTTGGAAGTGAAAAGTACCAGGATCCTGCAGATCCTTGTAAAGTATAGGGAAAAAATATAAATATGATATCTTCATGAGAAACTCCATTCAAATTCATGGCTAACATAAAATTATTAATATGTTCTTCCGTAGGAAGACCATCATCTGGATTATTTAGCTAATCATTTTTCTGGATGATCCGGAAGAGGATTTGGATTTCCTATCAATACAACACTAGGATTCGTCCAAGACCGATTAGCCATACTTGGATTTGAATTTTGTGAAGATACAGAAGTAGATCCAGAAGTAGGGGGAATGGATGAAAAACTTACAACTGGAACAATAATACTTGTGATAGTACTGATTTTTTGAGTAGAGGAAATGAAAGAGTAAGAAGATGTAGATTGAGTAAGAGGATGTGAAGAAGTAACTGAAGGGAAATTTGATGTGACTTCACTCGTATATGACTTAGATCTAGATATAGAAAAAATTTTGCGATGTGGTTCAATTGGAAACTCAAAAGGAGGAATTCCAAGTCTTTCACTTTTGGATCTAGTCAATATACCAGTTTCTCTAAATAGAGAAGTAACGCTTTCTTCAGAAGTTTCTGGGTTAACAGGTTTTTCTGCAGAAGTTGATATTCCTTCTAATTCTGGATTAAAGACTGAACTTCGAGAGACTAAGGAGTTAATTCTGAAGCATATGACTGTCGAAATATTTTAGGAGATGAAGGAAAAGTTTCTACAATTTATGATTTCTGAGTTGGTGATTTAGAATTTGATCGGGAAGTTGTAGGATGCTTTTGGGGAGATCGCCTCTTATTAGGGCTTCTAGTTTTAGGTTTAGATTTATATGACATTAATAGTCAGGCCCTCCTTCTAGCACCAAAAATTTTGAGGCCTCAGGCATATGTGGCAACAACAAAGGGGATAACCACCCAGTCCGAACCTTAAAGAAGCTCCTTTTTTATTTGGGATAGTGGCTCCGACTGGGTTTAATGAGGTCAGTTTTCCAGATTTGGGTTTTTGTATGATTGTTGGATTTCTCTCAAAATATTTGCATAAAGAATTACTAAAAACTAAAACAAATTTATTCTAGAATGCAAAAATTTGAATTAATTCTAATCTAATCTAACCTAGGATAGTACCAATTTTATGCGATAGAAAATTATATCAATTCACTCTGTGATGATTTAGATCATCACAGATTTAATAGGATTAATACTTTTGCAAGATGATTCTCTTGAGAAATATTTAATCAAAAGAAGATGTAAAATATATTGCATATATTTGATGATCATATATAAAACAAACCAATTTCTATCTTTATATCGTACAATAATGCAACTAATATTTCAAACAGAAATAATTGATTTCATATATAATTCTTGAAAGCTGGATTCATCACTAATATTCAAAATAGAATAAGCATACATGATAATAGTACCAGATGTGTATTATCCTGTTCATCTGACTAGTGATAATAGGCCACATTCAACTCCTCTACCAATAAGTCTTTCAAAGAATACAGAAGTGCACCAACAGTGATCAACAAAATGATATATAACTGAAAAGGCCGAGTTCCATTATTTTATCAAGGCATATATAAACTTACTTACAAGAAAGCATTCTTTGTAAATGTTCTCAATAAAATTCTGGACCCTTCTCTAAATGCATGAGAAGGGTTTAAATACTATACTAACTACTTACAAAAAAATAGATTATACAAAATATCTTATGAGTTGGTTTCAAACAACCTTCTTCATCCCCAGTATCTACTTGCTAAAAATTGAAATTATAAAAAAAAAAAACTAACTAAGAATCATGCCTGATGATAAGTTACTGCTAGCTGTGCTTTTCTGCTCACAAATGTCGGACATCGGTTGAACTTGTGGAGGTTTTCCGAACTATGTCTTCATTTCTACAGCAAATATAACGTCTAGTAAAAGTCGCTGTATTCTCTGTATAGAATTTAGAAAACAATTTAGTGTCATGATCTGACAGTGAGGTTTGACCAATAGCTACCAGTATGTTTCCCAATCATTTTTCTTTAGCTGTATAAGTGCCTCTTCCTGGAGTTGACCTGCGTCTTTCCAACTTTGTTCTAAATCTTTGATATTAGGAAAATATTTGAGATTTCTTTCTTTAATGAGCCCAAAAGTATGTAATATGTGGTTAATAATTTTGACCATATTATTTGATATACCTGTTGCTCTGGCTATGGCCAATTCTGCTTGTTTCAGTCATGTATCCCACTCTGTAAAAGGAATATCTTTGAAAGTCTCCTTGATCTTTGGGAGATCTGAATTTCTCCCTTCTTCTGAATCTTTCCATTCAATATAATCAGAGATTTTGGTATTGAGTTCATAGAACTCAATTCTTTGATCAATGACTGTGGTTGTCAATTGTTCACTAATTTCTAGGTGTGGAATTATATCTGACATTTGTACAACAAATAGGTTTTGTTGTTTTGAGAGTAAGGCACTTAATGCCGATGCTTCTTTTATGAATTCCTCTCTAGTAGGAATTCCTTCATATTTGGTAACATCTTCTCTCAATTGTTCAATCAATAAATTTTTTCTAGATAAGTCATTTTTATGACTTATGTTAAGCATTTCCATCTCTTGCTATACTTTGAGGATTTGTTGTTCCACTTTCTGTTGTAAATTGTTTCTTTCTTCATTTAGCTACTGCTGTAGTTCCATGATTTTGTCATCTTTTTCTTGGACCAAAATAGATACTTCTGCAACCTTATCCATTGTTGCAGTGGTGTATGCACCAACGAATTGAGATAGGCGAGCTAAATTTTCAATTGGATTTGATGGAGTATCTTTCCATACTACTTCCATAACTTCATTTCCCGGAGGTGTTTCAATCTTTATTATTTTCCTTTGTTTCCTTAATACATCTTTATGAATAGGGCTATAGAATACATCCAGTGGGGTAATATGAGTCACTTTGAGGATAATATCATCAGTAGGATTTTCAGGAATGATTTCTGTGTCTTGGGAGATTATCTCAGGAGTTTCAATGATTTCTTTTGTTGAAACTATTTGTCCCCATGGAATCTGAAATTCTGTATTTTTCTGTGAAGATGATGCCTTTGGAGTATTTGTTAATGTATTATTGAATGAAGTACATATTTTATCTAATTAACTTTGATTTTGTGAATCTGATTGTTTTGCTCTGATTTCTTGGCTTGCTTTAGTTGTATAACTAGTAATCAAAAGATCCCGAGGGATCCGTCGGAGTCTTTTTTCTCTGAATTCATTGAGTTTATGTATTTCTTCTGGATTTAGGTTCAATTTGAAAAAATTTAGGATTTCTTCAAAAGTCCCAATAGATTGTAAAATATCTTCAAATCTGTCATCAGTGTGTACAATAGGTTTGAGTTTGACTAACAGAGTAAATTTGTTAGCAATCTTTTCTGGGTCGAACTGCCTGGAAGGTAAAACAGGGAGCTTAAAAAGTTCAATCTTCCGACATTATTTCAATGCGTGATTAAAATTGCTGAGTGTGAATGAACCACATGAAATTGGGAAACTTGTCCATAAAGACTTCTTACTGTCTTTCAAAATTTTAGTAATTCTATTACCAATAGTTTTGTAAGTGACTTCTCTTGCCATCAACTTATCTGAAACATATAAAGGAAGAATATGTGGGGGAGAGGAACTTCCAAAAATTCTGATATATGAAAATGATTCTTCAACAAAAAATCTACCTATCATTTGAAGGTCTGCTAGGGTTTCCTTAGTGAACCTAGGGCACACTGTGTCAAACATAAATTGATGTAATGGTAATACAACTCCATAACACAGTCTATAGAAATGTGGTGCATAATTATGCTACCATATCTCTTTATGAATCAAATGTATTAGGGTAGGATCTTCACGAGTCCATTTTCATCCCATAACTCGAAAGTTGGCAGAAAAACAGATGGCATCAAAAATATACGCACTCATAAAAAATTGGGGAACAGATTTGGAGGAGGAAAATCTGGTTTGGCAATATTCATTAATTTCCTTAACTAGATTCTCAGAAAGGATAGTCGCCTAATTCATTATGAGGGAAATAACACAGGAGTCAATTAGGGGAAGCCAATTTATGGAGAACTTGGTATTATCAGGTAGACCATATAATCTGCATAGCATTGCTGCTGCAAAATTATAAGTATTTTCAAGTGACGCGATAGGATACATACCATTTTTCTCATATTTGAACTTGTTGTCTAGTTTCCCCCAACCTTGAATTGCCTTGAACGGGTCTTCGTTCTTCTTAGAAAACTTTGCAACAAACTGACTGTTTTAGGTGTCTTGCGGGTCGGGCAACTTATACATGATTTTTAGATCTTTGGGTCTGAAAGAACCTAGAATATCATCTTTGCAGGTTCTTAATTGTTTGTCTTTGATTATTGAATTGTCAAGCACCCACCTAATCATGTTAGTATATGGAAGAAGAGTATCTCTTGCTGCTATCTTATGGAGGAAAGAGCATGAAATATCTTTGAACTGTAAATTTGAGGGTGTTGCATCATCGGCAGTCGCCGTGACTTCTACTACTTCTGGATCTTCATCTTCGAGTATAGTGTAAATAAATTTCCACTTAGTAGCTCCTCCATCGACAGTGCAGACAGTATCAGAGAGTATAGGCGACATTCCTGTTTGTTCGAGTTCTGCAACAATCTGTTTGTCGTGTTTCTGAATCACTTTGTGGATGGACATATCTTGAAAGGAAATCCATATTAAAGGCTGAGTAAATGATCAAATGATGGAAGATCTATTGAAATGATCTATTTTGAAATAAAAATCTGGGAAATAGCTATATTATTAATTAATCATAACGAATCAATAACTGTTTACATTGGGATGATAAAACACAATCACTATTTCCTGACATGATTTATCTTTGCGTAAAACCTTTATTCAAACCTGTCAAATCCATCACATCACATCCTTTAAACCTGTCTTAATGAAACATATTTACCTTTTGTTTGTGCAATATGCGATTTCACGATATGGCGAAATCGCAATATCGTAGAAGTCGCAGTATCCCAATATCGCAGAATCGGAACTTTAATAAGAATTTCTTAAAGTTGTACAATGAAAATCTACGATATGCGATTTGTAATGTCGCTTGAGAAACCTTAAATCGTTGATCGCAAAATCAAGATTTCGTTGTTTTATTATTTTAACTTTTTAATAAGAAAAGATTTATGCGAAAATGAAATTTGCGGTAAGGATGTTCTATTAATTGCTTTTTATTTTGTTTTTTGTGTTTTTTATTTAATAAAAGCGGTAATGTTTTTTGGAGTTTTGATTTTTATCAAAAAAAATATATATTTTTTAAGAAGGGTCCCTATTTCTTATTTATCAAAGGTCTATATTATTTTGAAAATAAAAATGGGGGTAGTTGTTGCATAGCAGAACAGTATGATGCACTATCATTTGCTGATGTGATGTTTGGGGCAAGTAAAGCTCCTAGAGAAAAGGAGTGGATTCAAGAGAGTCAGGACAAACTCTGGGCCCTCAAGGACAACATTGCTACAACACAAAACCAACAGAAGATGTATGCAGACCGTGGTCGGATAGAGAGGTAGTTTGAGGTGGATGATTTGGTCTATCTTCGTCTTCAGCCATATAGACAATCCACACTTAAGGAGAAAGGGGCTGAGAAGCTTAAACCTCGGTTCTATGGGACATATAGGGTGATATTTCATGTTGGGGAGGTAGCATATGAGCTAGAGCTTCCTATTGGGTGCAAGATCCATAACATTTTTCATGCCTCATGCCTCAAGAAGGCCATTGGACAACATGTGGTTTCCACTATGGATCTCCCACCTATTGATGATGAGGGCCATCTATTTTTGCAACTAGAGGCTATTCTGGATACTGGGGAGAGGCAGCTAAGGAGAAAGGTCATTAAATAATATATGCTTCGATGGAGAAATCTTCCTGATGAGGATGCCACTTGGGAGGGAGAGAAGATTTTGCAGCATCCTTCTTTACTGCTTCTTGAGGACAAACAACTTTTGGGAGGGGAGGACTGTAATATTCCTAATTAGCTTTCATCTAGTTGGAATATTATATGTTTCTTCTATTCATATTCTAGAGGAATAAGTGGGGTAGGGAGACCCTTAAATCTCTTTAGTAGGAATAAACCACTTCCAATATGAATGTGGATCAGTTTAGATAGTAAAAATAAAGCCACCTTGGGTGTCAAAGCGGGAAATGCATGTAGACTGGGTGAAGTTTGACCAAATCAATAGCGCTGCCAAGGAAGAGAGTGGAGCTATTGGGGACAACGAAATTTTGGAGGAGGAGTCTTTGCATGGAAGTAGCCTCATAAATGAGTGGGGCCAAGGGTGAGGAAGCTCACCAAGAATATAAGGGAAGAGATGGAAGAAATGAGAGGCATTCAAAAAAAAATTTATGTTTGAGTCTTATGACTTATTGCATGCTTCAACTTTTTAGCTGAGTTTGTTGTACTATTTAGTACAAGGGCATTTCCATGTGGGAATCCCACACTCTATCTTGGAGGACTTGAGAAGGAAATCTAAGAGGATTATTCTGAGCTTCATTTCTACCATCCAGCATTGGTCCAAGTAGTCACCTATAGCCACAACGTAGTCTCCTTGAGGAACTGCATTATTTTTCATGGTCTTGTAGTGGAGGGGTGCAAAACCCTGTTTATGAGCTAATTTCCTAGTGAAAGGAGCATCCTTTCACCCAGAAAGCTATGGAGGAGAAGTTACTGCCATATCTTTGTCATTTTAGCCATTTTGCAGAAGAGCTTCAGTGATACAGCGTGATTGAGCCATAGAGTTGCAGTCTGCACTTTTTTCATCTTGTGTATTTCAAGAAACCCTTGTCGGGCTATCTTGGGATTGTGTTTGAGATACTAGTTCTCCATTTTCAACTCCTTTTGAGTAATATATTAGCAAATCCATTCATCTCTATTTTACTATAGAATTAACCCTCACTGGGACTGCACTTTCATGTATTTCGGTATTTCTGTGTTGTGGCATACCTTGGGATTCTAGTATTTCTAGGCTTTGGAGGCTTGTTTGCCTAGTTTGAGTGATTTTTTCATCAACACATTGTATATTTTTCTGCTCTAATACATAATCTAATGGATCTATGATTTTCTCATATGTTTTGCATCCTTATTTTTTGTACATTTCAGTTTGGTGTTCAATATTGTTGTCTTTCCTAATTTGGAATATTACATTAGGAAAACCCTGTAATATTCCCAATTAGTCATGAGCTAATTGGAATATTCATTTTTGTTTTTTTTCTCTGTTTAAAGAATAAGAAGGCAAAGGAGGTCCATATTTCTCCTTAATCATGAATAAATCAATGCAAAATGTGAAAGAGACAAATCTTGGAAGCTTAGTTGAAGCACCATTGGTGTGAAAGGGGCTGGATCAACCTTGAAAAAATCTACAACATTGTCATGGAGGAGTGGCCATCAATGAGGTACAACGCAGTTTTAGATGGAGATGCTTTGTGTGAAAGGCGTGTTCTCATTGGATGTGGTTTAGGGTTTGCAAGTTCCTGAATTATAAAACGAAGGGGATGGCAACATTAGAAGGTTGTTGATGTATATGATATTTTCTGAATATATGGTCTGTTTAGACATATATCTTTATCTTGTTTTTTAGCTGAGATTGAATGATGTTTTGCATTGGGTGTTCCTGATCGGGAATCCCACCTCTTCCCATTGAGTAGCACTTGGGATAGTTTTTATTGCATTGTCCACTATCTGGCTTAGGCCAAGCTTCTTCTTTCAACTACAACATAGATCCTGTTGAGGGTTTCGTTTTTTTTGCAAGATGCAGCAAGTGGAGACTAGATCTTTCAGATCTAGGCCATTTCAGTGCTCCTTTTCAGTGGAGGAGGTTTCCACTTCATTGGGAGGATAGTATTGAAGGCTTTGGAGCTTATTTTAAGATATTGGCATCATTCTAGCCATATTTTGATTCCTACAGTGCATTTTACTTCCAGATCTACGTTATTTCTGTAGGTGGAGTTGTAGGGTGATTTGGCACACCATTTGGAGAGCTGATTTTCTAGTGTTGGGGATCTGCCCTTCACTTTGAAGATCTATTAGAGGAGGCTATTTTATTGATCATATCAGATCAGCCACACTTTTTAGATTTTTATTTTTCAGTAGATTTGCAGTCTTAGATCTCAGATCTACATCTTGTACTTGGTGTTTTGCTGAAAACCCCAAGGGGGTTCTATAGAGGATCTTGTATAGTGCATGGATCTGATATAGATCCAGATTTTGAGGCACATAACAGCTCTAGATCTGATGTATAATATACTGATGTTGCAGAGCCAATAAAATAATTCTATAAGGGTTTTCCAGCTTTATACATGGTTGCAACACCTCTTATTGCATTATTTTTGTCTATTGGAGACTTATATTTCCTATTATGCAGCTTATGGGCCATATTTTATGTTAGTATGAATATTTCGTCGGAAAAATACCACTTTAGCTACGCATAGAAAATAGCCCTAACATCAATTATGGCTGCCAATATCTTTAAATCTGCAGTTAGTTGATCCAAATAAAGCTGCACAAATCCATATCTAAGCATAAAAGACATTAAGCAGTGAAAATGAAATGTTGCTCCATGCAGCCAATAGACAAGACAAGAACAATATATTTGAAAGAATTTTTATATTAAAGGGGGCACCTGAGAGGAAAAAAAGAAAGGTGTTTCCAATTCTCCTCAATGGGATGGGTTCTTGAAAGTCCTCAGCATTTTAGATCTAAGACTTCTCTCTTGTTGGTGTAGAAAACACAGACAAACATAGAACTCAAAGGGAGCTCACAAAGCAAATGATGAAGAATGTGACAATGATAATGGCTCAAAGTCAGACCAAGAATATAGATCCAGAGTGATCTAATATGCAATGAAAGGTGACTAATGAATGGGAAAACCCTTCTATTTATAACAAAATATTAGGGCGGTCTAGAACTTGGAGCATGAATAAAATATTATTAATCAAATTCTAGAACCACGTTTTAGGAATCTTTTATTATATTTGTTGGAGGGGAAAGAATTTTTGACTTGGATCAATTCCTTTATTTATAAATAATAAATAAATAAATGATTTATTTATTATTTTAAGGGAATGGTGGAAATATAATTAAATAAATAATGATTGATTTAATTATTTATAAATGATTTAGTCAAATTTAACTAGGAATATTATTTAAATAAGGATTAAATAACTTATTCCTAGGAAATAATCAAATAAATAAGGATTTATTTAATTGATTTCCTTGTTTTAGGTTAAATATGACCATGAATAATAATTAAATTGATGTTTAACTAATTATTCCTTGAGGAAATATAAACAAATATAGATTTTTTTATTATTTCCTTTTGGGGTTTCCTGTTTAGACCATAAACAACTTAATAAAGGTGTTTTACTAAGTGATTTCACATAGTGAAAGCAATTTTACTTAGGGTAAAATTGGTCTTACATGGTGTACTTGGGTCCATCTAATGATAATAGGTTAGATGACCAAAAAATGGTGTAACAGATTTCCCCCCAGCGTATGAGTGTTAGGAGCAAATCGTATGACCAAAGTACGTTGTAAGAACTCAATCACTAGACATCAAGAGGGAAGTCAGAGAGAGAAATGTAAGGTAGTCTAATGTGCTAAAGGACTAGACCCTGAGGATTCGAGACTTACAGGTGCAACAAGTCTCTATTTTATGAGATGGTACCTGTGCTAAAGGCAGCGGGGGAGGCATACCTATGCCTGCCGAGACAAAGTACAAAATAATAGTGTGTACAGTAAATAAGGAACCGAACTATAAAGTACATGTTGGCATAAACACAAGCCAGAAAAAGAGAATGACGAATCCCACCTACATGATGTGCCTAGGATAACAGCCAAGAATTATACAATAATATCTAAGTACATGAGATACAAATACAACCCAAATGCCCCCTATAAACGGGGAAGGGCTCGCAAAATCTGACTGATACATGCAAATTAAAAAGGCGTTGCAAGCGGCTAAGGCTGACATCATCAAATATAAGGAGTTGCATCAAAGGTTGTAATGAAGAGGTCATCCAGGCATGTGGGGGGCTACCTGCAGGGCCACCCCCTCATGAGGGTTGAGACATCTCACACACACCCGGGAATCACTAATAGCTGCTGCTGCGTCACTGGACCATCAAGTATACGGATCTCGATCATGCTGAAAAAATCTGGAGCTGAGAAACAATCAAGTCAAAGGGTAATGAGAAATCCATTTGCCTGATCCGAGGCACCAAACAAGTGTAGGAGCTGGAACCAAGGTACATCGCCCTCTAGACCTGTCTTCTGGAGTGAATGATTTGATGTCGACAGAAGGAGGTCTGCCATAGGTGAGGCAATAAGGGATCCCCAACTAAGGCACGAGAGAAAATAGTAGAGCGACTAACAGATGGACACTAATGATGATGATGAAATGGGGGATACTGAGTAGCAGATGGACAACTTCCCTTGTTAGAGCATAAAGGGCATGAATGACTTGGCAGCGACTGACACAATATAATGAGGGATAAGGGACAATGGGACTAAAGGCCATAATGTGCAACGCGAGAGAGGGATCAAGCAATGAAGGATGGAGGACTATAGCGGGATACAAAGGGACTCGGGATAGACTCCATGAATGCGATGATGACTCAACTCGGATGCTCTAAACAAGGGCGACTCAATGGTGCTGCCACACAGTAAAGGTCCAATGGGGGACCATATAAACATGAGTACAATAGGGTATCTCATGATGAAAATCAACACGAACAAGGACAAGTAAGGAGGCAAAGTGGTGCCCCAAGTACAAGTGTTGTAAGTGAGGAAATTCAATTTGGAGGAGAGGTGAATAGACCCTTCGTGGAAAAAATGTGTCGTATTGAAGTATTAAAACATGAGAAACTAACAGATGCCCATTTGAGTGCTCGGTGAGAGCTTTCCAATGGTGCAGATGGTGTGTCAAACGGGGCTACGTTTTGGTCGCAGTGGGCGAAAGAAAAAGCAGGGGTTTCTCTTCTAATAAAGAATTTTCCCTCCAAATACATTCATTTGCTTGTGTAGCTATGGTAAATGTGGAGAGGAGAGAAGGCCCTAAATCTTGTGGTGATCGTAGCGGACAAACCGACTGTTGGAATCGAGATCCGTCAGTTGTAGGTAAGAGGCCTAATCCTACTCTTTGTTTTTGATGGATTAAAAGTTCAGATTAGTGTCCCAAATCTCAGGAATAGCCCCTTCCTCATCTTTATGGCCAGGTCACACTTTTTGGGGAAAAAACTGCAACCTAGGAAGCAGGTTTGGGCCTGAAAAGTGCGACCTGTCCCAGGGTTTGGCCGAAAAGTGCGACCTGTCCCAGGGTTTGGCCGAAAAGTGCGACCTGTCAGAGGGAGGTGATTTTAGTGCTGTTGTGGGCTAAGATTCGGGTTTTGTGTAATTGAATGCATTTTTTCCTATATGTAGACTGAAAAAGATGATGGTTTTGTGCAGATATGGTAGATATACAGATCAAGTGGAGAGAGAGAGACCTAGGTACATTACGGTCTAAAATCCAAGCGGATCAGTGTGTCCATCATGCATTGGCCAGGTGTGGGGTTCTGAAATTTGTGGAGAACCCTTTGATGAGAGCTGGGGAGCCCTTGTTGGCCCATATTGTCAGGTATTGGGATCCAAATCATGAGGTATTTATAGTGCAGGGGCACAGGATTGAGCTGACAGTCCAGGATCTGTATTTCCTGACTAGTCTCCCACCATTAGGGATGGTGGGAAATACACAGCCGGTGTTACCGCGGGGGCGTAACATCATGGAGTTCGTAGAGTGAAATTTTCGACCAAGTGTCTGAGTCAAAGGGACTCGGATATCGATTGGGGATCTAGAGAGGTTGGAGACCCGTGCAGTGGCGGCAGCAGTGTTGCAGATCCTGGGTAGCCAGGCGCTCCATCACATCACTGGAGGGCAAATGATGATTGTAGAAAGTGTGTTGAGTGGGACCTACTATGGGTGGGCCCAGATGATGTTGGTGTCATGGAAATGACAGCTGTCGCTTTGTAAGCGGCAAGTGAACCATGATTGTGCTTATGGGACGGTATTGTGCTCCTGCTTTTTTGAGAAGATCCCGACCTTGTGACCTCATGTACAGCTACCTGATGGGGGTCCGAGAGAACCCAGGATGCGTCGGTGGGGGTGACTACTGTGTAGAGGAGGAGGAGGGGCGGTCGGACGGGTTTTCAGACTAGATTTCTTCGCCCATTGGGATCAGATGCCATTGTACATAGACGACTATCCCTATAGTGGGATGAGTTATTGGAGAGATCCGGATTTTTCACTTCCGCTTGGTCGAGTATGGGGGCCTGATGGTAAGAAAAAAGTAACTAATATTTTATGTGCATGTTAAATTTTGTGAATAGTATTTATGGTACTGATCCTCATAATTTTGGTATGTAGATATAGCTCTGGTGAAATCGACTGGATATATGGGACGACCTGCAGTAGTAGGAACTACAGGTGCTAGTGGATTGAGAATGACATAGAACGAGGATATGACCACTCTGTTGGAGGACATTCGTCGTAGATGTGAGGGGCTACTAACCGGTGTTTCGGAGCAGGGTTGGAAGGACTTAGATGACTAGTACATAGAGCTATGTATTGGGCTACCCTCAGAGTGGCGAGGTATCATGCGGCGCATGGTGATGGCTGGTCATACTGTGTGTGATATACAAGCTGCGGGAGCAGAGCCATTGGCTCGGGATCCTCCAGAGAGTGATTAGATGTAGGGAAGGTGGTGTCCCCCAGTGTGTATGTAGGGGCAAGTGGTGCCCCCCAGATTTTGAGTTTTGTTTTCTGTAACATGCAATGGGCATGTGATATGTTTGAGAGTAGATGGACTCTAAAAACATGTTATATGATATATATTATGTATATGCATTGTGCTGATGATTTGAAATGTTATTGTCTTGTGTGTGATAAATGCTAGTCTAGAACATGGTTTGCAATTCTATCTACGTAGTGATTTTGACTTCTAGGTACATGGTTGAAAGTAATGAATATAAATTCACGTATCAAAAGTTTCACTCGTAAATATCGTCTAGACAGGATAGGGTTTTGCACACGATAGACACCATTGAGTTGTAAGACAAGAAGCAGAGAATCTAAACGAACATGCAGATGGAGGATGCGATGAGAGAGGGCATCGGCTAAAAGGCCACGTACTGCATCATATTCGGCCTAATTATTGGTGGCATTACCAATGCATACCCCATGATAAAGAATGAGGGTATGCAAGGGGATAAAGATGGCCCAAGCTACCGAGGTGAGATTCCGGGAATAGCGACTTGCCCCATCGGCATAGCCATTATAATGTGTGGATGAGAGGTCCGGCGAAATAGTGTCACAAGACAATAAATGGGAGGAGGGAGAATAATGATGGCAGCGTGAGTGTATGGTAGACATCAAACGACAACTATGGGAGGGAGTAGTCTGGGTAGGATGGCTATGACTCATAGACCGACGAGAGGGTGATGTATGAGGGCTATGGGAGGAATAGTTGGAGCTCAAGCTGTGGAGAACATCATAGATACGGGTGGTATCATCAAGGAAACCACATGACGCTATGAAGCTACCTAAATCATCAGCATGGGAAGAAAGGCGTAGATACGGATCGTCATGGGGGATGACAGAAGAACAAGTAAACAGATGGTCGAAGGATGGGGAGCCCAAGAATGTTGCCGAAGGGGAATCAAGCAAAACAGACGGAGTGGATTCAAAGGGAATGTACTCCAGGGCTCGTACGGATGATGATAGGTATAGGAGGGGGGCAGCAGGTTCCGACATCTCAACATCAGGGGGAGGAATGTCAATGGTAGTAGGGGGATCCTCGAGTTGGCCTGATGCATATTGCGCAAGGATGGGAGAGGCAGATTGATTTTGTTCAACCTCGTACTCACGAATGACCTCTAAAGAGGCTCGGTAATGCGTGAGGTGAGGACAATGGTGAGAATAATGGACATGAACACCAGACAGGGCACAGGGTTTGTTGGTACGAAGTGTCTTTGGGTTCTTGGCTACGAATGAGGAAGAAACAGAGGATTCAGGGACCGTAGATTCAGGGAACGCGAATTTAACCATGGGTTGGATACAAGGCAACTCGGGACAAGTATGGGTGGCATGACCGACACCATCACATAAGGCAGAAGGCTTGGCGGGTGGAGGAGGGGTAGGGTCAGGCGGGGTGGCCTTGTCTTTGGATGCCCCCTTTCGAGTTTTTCTTTTCTTTCCCGTAGCTGTCACAACATGAGGATGGTGTTGTTGAGGTGCTGGGGGCACTGTAGCGACGGAAGAAGCAAAGGGAATCAGTTGAACTGGTGTCAAAGCAAGGTATGGTTTGGGGTGACCTGGTGGGGTTTCGGCTGGAGGCTGAAGATACCAGACGGGTATTCCCAGGGTCAAATTAGGGAGGGAAAGGGTTGCCATGATGGGAAATGAATAGACTCCAGGAGGGGGAGTAAGGAAAGGTATCTGACAGATGGGATAATGGCTAGGAGGGGCAGCTCCCAGATTGTTGAGACCTGGAGGAACCAACCTAGGAGGGTATAAAGGCTCATGTGGACTAGCTGGATGAGAAGGTTCAGAAGGAAGAGGTTCGACCAGTGGAGGCGAAGGGCTAGGAGCGGGTTGCGACGGGCGAGGTTGAGGCTTCTGACTAGCCAAAGCGGGCTACTTAAGGTCAGCCCGAGATGATTGCATCATGCAAACATTCGCTAAGCTAGGATCAGAGACAAGAGGAGGGGGAGGACCCAGGAAGGTGCCAAGCAAGGAGGAGTCTTTGTAGACGCTGGGGGAAACATTGGTCAAAGAATCAACGGTTTGCTTATTGGTGACAAAAGAGATGATGGACTCAGGGGAGGTCTGATATTTTGGTTCATGATATGTCAACTGGTCGATGGTGACAATCTTTCCATTATGAGGGAAAAACATCTTGCGGTGGACTGCGGATGGGATAGTAGACATGGCATAGGTGTAGCTACGCCCCAAAAGAATGTTATAATCAAGTGGGGCGTCGATAAATTCAACGTCAATGCAAACAGTCTTGCCCGCAAGGGTGATAGGATAGTTACGGAAAAGGCCAATGGGTTGGGAGGCATGGCCATCCCATTCATGAAGGGTGATTGTGGAAGGGGCCAGCTCAGGAGATCCGAGTTGTTGCCAAACTGAAGCAGACATCACACATGTAGATGCCCCATCATCGATAACACACCGAGCGACGTTGGCATTTCGGATTCTGACTGGGATTTAGAAAGCAACAGAAGCAGGAAGGAGGGGATGGTCTGACTGAAGGGCATAAAAAACAATCAATTGGTCATCACCATGATATACAACACCCATGGCAGATAGTAGAGCCTTCTTTTGAGAAGGACACGACTGGAGGAGTTCCATTGTTGAAATCGCAGCAGGAGATTGTGCCAGATCATCTACTATGCTATATGAATGGGCAGTGCGGCCAGAGGCATCATTTCGGCGTAATGGGCCCTTAGGAATCTTGGTATGAACCTCAGCTTTGGGCGGAGGGATCTTCAAGGGACCATTAGGTGTCGACAGAGGCTCTATAGGACCTGAAGAAGGTGATTCAGGGACATACGGAGCGGGAGGCATGGAGTACTGACGAGACCGAGTTTGAAGGTTAAGGTCGATGGTGAGAGGTTGGTCAGAGGTCATCATGAGAATCTAGTAATCGGAGGAACCAGAGGGGAAGGTTGAGTGGTTATCGAGGCATGAGGTGGTTGAGTAGCCATGAATCCTTGTTAAGGGAAAGGATCGGTAAACACAGCGGGTTGAGAAGTAGCCGTATTGGGAGGGACATTAGGGGAGGAATGTTGTCCCTGCATGGTGGCCTGAGACTCCCACATCTGCCACATCTGTGGTAATAGGGGACAATCGTGAGTGTAATGACCATAAACACCGCAACACGAACAAGGCTTATTGGTGCGAAGAGGCCTGTCCGGCTTGGGCTGAGAGCCCTGTGGCTGGTTAGTAGTGTTAGAATCAATACTTGGAGGATTGGATCCATGATTACCAGAGGCAGATTGATTTTTATTGCCTTTCCTCTTTCTTTGAGAAGGAAGACAATTAGTTGCGCCCTACTGCACAAATACTTGTCCTGGAGGGGGTAGTAAGTGCTGCTGCGAGGGTTGAGAAGGAAAGGGAGTGAGAGGTCCAAATGCTGGAGGAGCTGGGACACCAGGCTGTGGGTAAGGATAAGGGTTAGGATGGGAAACATTGAGGTAAGAAGGAGGGTGGGAAAAAGGAGGAGGCATGCCGTATCTTGGATACATGCTACCTGGAGGGGGAAAAGTGCTAGAGGTGATGGCCCCTCCCGGAGGAAAACCGTAGCCCATAGGAGGTTGAGCATGGGTATGTGAAAGAGCTCCAACGATACCGTCAGTAGAGTGAGATGCCCCGGGGTGGTGGCGCCACCGGGTTTGGGGAGGTCAGGAAGGACAGTATAAACATAACCAGATTGAGCATAGATAAGGTCATATTTCAAGGCTATTTGGAGGGAAGCTTCTTCGGTTTGAGGGAACTAGGATGCGACATATTTTCTGATGGAAGGTAAGAGAGAGCGAAGGAACCAGTCCATATAAACCCGATCTTCAAAGGTGGGAGCTCGACATAGACTCCTTCTTCTCCGCCATTCCTGGACATGAGCAGAAAGGCAGGCCGAAGAGGATTTACGGAAAGAAGTCAAGAGTTCTGTACCAGTGTTGTATCGGAGAGGGAGCTGGAAATAAGATAAAAAGGCTTGGGAAATGGTCGCAAAGGTGGTATGGGAAGAGGCAGTCTGATCAACATACCATTTAGAAGCTTCACCGGTAAGCGTGCGTTGGAACAATATAAGACGGATGGAATGATCAGTAATGGAATTGGATGAACACCACATGTGGAAAGATCGGATATGGTTGGAGGGATCTTCACTAGCAAGGCCTTCGAACTTGGGAATGTCGGAGGGGAGCTTGGTTGGCATAGCAGGCCAACAAACATCGTGGCAGATAGGATCATTGATTAACTGATTGAAATCGGGGAGACTGAGACTGGCCATATAAGGGAGGAAAGGGACGGTCGAGGTTGTTCCCGTAGTGGTTCCACTGGAAACAGACCCAGCAGTAGAACTGGGGTTGCCGCCAGCGCTAGGCCCTGAACTAGACATGGTGAAGGTAATAGGGGGAGAACCCGAACAATCCGAAGAAGAGTCGGAGTGCAGACTCGAGGGAGGACTAACTCGATGACGACGGGAAGGAGGAAGTCGACCAACCGGAAATTGAGGGTGAAGGCCAAGAAGTCTCTGGGATAAACGCCTTGGAGGCACAATGATGATGGGAAGAAGAAAAACTGACAAAGGCAGGGAGGTGCAAAATCAAGTGAGGTCAATGTCAAAACAAGGGCAGAGAGGTGCAGTGTCAATTGATTTTAAATTCTTTGCCAGCCAGTGTTAACCAGGCTCTTCTTCACTTAGGGTCAGTGTGTGGCGTGTGTTAATTTTAATTTTTAAACCCAGACGTTTTGAGAGTAAAAGAAAAAGTGTGTTGCGTAACTGAAAATAAATCTACAGAGAACAGTAAATAAGACTAAAATAACATAAAATTAACAGCTAACAATGCATCAATCTAAGTCAAGAAGGTGGGTCTCTCAAAACTAGTCTAGAAGAGGGAAAAAATCTAATCAAAACACGCTAAAACGAGGTCAATAGATCTAAGGTCGGGAGGGACAGGGATCTAAAAGAAAAATCTACTGAAAAGAGGTGCAGAAAATAGCAAAGAGGCAGAGGCAAGGTTGCTGCTACAAAGGAGAGAATCAGCTAAAGGTAGAAGGGACAAGGAGGTGACCCTAGAGGTAAACCCAAACAAAACTATATGAGGTGACTTGAAAGGGAGAAGAGCTGATCTAGAGGGATCTGAAAATGAGGTATCAGATCTGAAAAGAAGAAGGTTGAAACTCTGAAGATTCAGACGTCTGAAACAGCTAAACTCGCCCACAAAAAGTGGAGGGTACTAAAGCCCTAAGGGGCAAGATTCCCACTTAGTTGAGTGAAATAGATCAGAAATAGGTCTAAACAGGTAGAGACAGAGGCTGGAAAACCTTGATAGAAGCTTCAGACAAACCCAGAAAAATTGTTGGAAAAGTGCAGAAAAAGGTGTAGGTCGCAGGTTCTGACCTGTTTTCATTCCAGGTCACAGTTTTGGGGCAGAAAAGTGGACCCTCCAGTCCAGGTCACAGTTTTTGGGCCAATAAGTGCGACTTGCAGATCCGAGTCTCTCGGCGGCAGATTTCAGAAAATGTTGTCGTCTCAGCTGCGGCTAATGTTTGTCACCTGCGCAATAGGGCCAGAAAGACATGGAAGTTAAAAAATTTAATGTTTGAGGGTTTTAGAGGTGAAAAGCACCATAAAAATAGGAAGAATAGAAAACTGAAGAGAAACGCTAGGGTCTGAAATAGATGGATATGCAGGAATATATAAAATGACAGCAGTCGCAAAAGAAAACCTGTGTGGAGTTGCCAATTGTTAGTATGAATCTTTCGTCAGAAAAAGACCACTTTAGCTACGCATAAAAAATAGCCCTAACATCAATTATGGTTGCCAATATCTTTAAATATGCAGTTAGTTGATCCAAATAAAGCTGCACAAATCCATATCTAAGCATAAAAGACATTAAGCAATGAAAATGAAATGTTGCTCCATGCATCCAATAGACAAGACAAGAACAATATATTTGAAAGAATTTTTATATTAAAGGGGGCACCTGAGAGGAAAAAAAGAAAGATGTTTCCAATTCTCCTCAATGGGATGGGTTCTTAAAAGTCCTCGGCATTTCAGATCTAAAACTTCTCTCTTGTTGGTGTAGAAAACATAGACAAACATAGAACTCAAAGGGAGCTCACAAAGCAAATGATGAAGAATATGACAATGATAATGGCTCAAATTCAGACCAAGAATATAGATCTAGAGTGATCTAATATGCAATGAAAGGTGACTAATGAATGGGAAAACCCTTCTATTTATAACAAAATATTAGGGCGGTCTAGAACTTGGCGCATGAATAAAATATTATTAATCAAACACTAGAACCACCTTTTAGGAATATTTTATTATATTTGTTGGAGGGGAAAGGATTTTTGACTTGGGTCAATTCCTTTATTTATAAATAATAAATAAATAATTGATTTATTTATTATTTTAAGGGAATGGTGGAAATATAATTAAATAAATAATGATTTATTTAATTATTTATAAATGATTTAGTCAAATTTAACTAGGAATATTATTTAAATAAGGATTAAATAACTTATTCCTAGGAAATAATCAAATAAATAAGGATTTATTTAATCGATTTCCTTGTTTTGGGTTAAATATGACCAGGAATAATAATTAAATTGATGTTTAACTAATTATTCCTTGAGGAAATATAAACAAATATAGATTTGTTTATTATTTCCTTTTAGGGTTTCCTGTTTAGACCATAAACAACTTAATAAAGGTGTTTTACTAAGTTATTTCACATAGTGAAAGCAATTTTACTTAGGGTAAAATTGGTCTTACATGGTGTACTTGGGTCCATCTAATGATAATAGGTTAGATGACAAAAAAATGGTGTAACATTTTACATCTATTTTGTTGTTCTAAATAAATGTGAAATGTCTCCATATTGGTCTCCTGCTTTATAAATGATAATTTACATTGTTGTTCCATCATTTTCACTATATTCTGTTTTCCCAAATTGGGAATATTACAGTGTATCAGAGCATCATCTTGGCACAGCCTGTGCATTCTAAAGCCAATATGTCTTCTGAAGAAGGAGAGCCTCTTACTGACAGAGAAAAGAGGTATCAAAAGAGAAGGCACAGACATTTTGATTATACAAATGATAATGAAGGCAAGGGTAAAGCCCCTTTATCTAGAGGTGAAGATGAAGAGAAGGAGTTCCCTAAGATCCTTCTTAGAGCCATGAAAGA